>BMAF01000004.1:31483600-31532723 GCA_014132575.2 Gasterosteus nipponicus | reverse complement strand
AAACACCACATCACAGGGAAGTCGAATGAAGCCATTAGTCGTTGTTACTTAAGATCCTGGGCTCATGTTACGCGTCTTATTGTTGCCTGCAGACGAACTGAAGACACATCTGAGATTTTCTCCAGTAAACACGCATTTCTCTATTAACTGATTCCTAAAGGACACATTGAAGGACGTGTCGAACAATAAACTGTTTGCTGCTGAAGCCCAAACAAGGTCAGACGTACCTCGAGGTATGTGGCTAAATGCCCTTCTATATTTTAGGGTGCGGAGCCCTTTAACTAAGACACACACACACACACACACACACACACACGTCTCTAGCATACAGAACAAATGCTCATTATTATTATTTGGTGAGGTAAAAAAAAAAAAATGATGTAACGTTAAAGTGGAGGCGAGACTGACAGACAGGTGGTGGGAGGGACTGCTATGAAAACACGTATGTGCACACCTTCCCCCCCAATCAACACCTCCAGGAGCTGTGTAACACACACACACACACACACACACACACACACACACACACACACACACACACACACACACACACACACACACACACGCCTTTGTTTGCTATTGCTCCACAGACCGTTACGTCTGAGAGAATAAGCTTTGTGCATGTGTATATTTAGATTGTAATCTACTGTGTGTGTGTGTGTGTGTGTGTGTGTGTGTCTCATCCCACCTACAGGCCGTCTGTGTTCTTGGACACCTTCTGTCACCCAGACACTCAATGTAAATGAGTGTGTGTGTGTGTGTGTCTGCGTGCGTTCTTGTCTTTTTGGTGATGTATTTAGTTGTCTCTTATTAGTCTTTTCTGCCACACACACACACACACACACACACACACACACACACACACACACACACACACACACACACACACACACACACACACACACACACACACACACACACAGGTTGCTGTATTTATCCTACATGACACGCAATAAGCAGCTTGCTGGTTCCCAATCACTCTCTTTCTGACTCACCCAACGCTCCCCCCTTCCATCCCTCCCCTCCCTGATCCAATCACCCCTCCCTCCGACTCCCCTCTTCTTCTTCTTCTTCTTCTTCTTCTTGCTAATCACATTCAACCCCTGACTTTGCCTCTCATCTCCTCCCTCACAGGCCTAATCCGCTGCCCTCCTTTCCTCCCCCCCATCTCGCTCTTCTCCCCCCTCACCTCGATGTGAGGGGTAACGACCACGTACCTGCCGGGACTCACTTAGGTTGCCGTGGATACACAGCGCAGGAGGTTCCCCGGCTTGGCGTTAGAGGGTAAAGTACGGACTGACTGACAGCTGCCCCCTCCTCCCCCATCACTCCCTCACCCCCAAATAATCCCTCTGACTTGGATAGCGTAAAAAACAAGACAAAATGTGCGCTGCTCGTCTCTCCGGAGACCAACTGTTCCTCCTCCTCCTTTAACATCGCAGCGAAAAACAACACAAAATGTGACGGGGAGCAGCGAACGCCCCGAAGCTGCTCGAGGGTTCGGCTCCGCAGCGAAACACACGACTCAGGACCACCGGGCACAGAACTGCATGCTGGGTATTTATTTATCGACTGCTTACTGCTATTGTGCTGAGAAAGCCAAATGTTCTGTACACGCGGCTCCTGATACCTGCTGAACAGCCTGGAAATACAACCCCCCCGCAGTGACCTGGGGTCTCCAATGAGAAGAGACATTCTGACTATTTGTACACATCAAACTGACCCGAACATCCATCCATCACACGCTGGGTCTGTTATGAGGAGATCAACATGCAGGAGAAACACACACACGATTCTGACACCGCTTCCACATAATTTATTATTACAATTAATAAATTATTCAAACACCACCTCATCTGTTATGCAGGGTGACATGTGAGAGTGTAAAACGTAAAAGAGCTTTTTTAAAACATTAATGCTTTGATTTTGTGCCGACGAGGCCGATCCACCTTTTAGTGTGTGTGTGTGTGTGTGTGTGTGTGTGTGTGTGTTGTGTTGGAGGGGGTTCGTTGGGTAGTTACTGTATGTGCAGTAAAGACGTCAGCGGTGTCCTGTTTCAATAAAAGGCCCTTTATATATAAAATAAGGGCCTTTATATTACAATATTAATATTATAAACCTTTGTTTGTATACATTTATTCTAATAAATGCTTCTAAAAAGTTGCTCCACCACGACTGGAGCGGCTCCACGTTTGGGATATGCTAATGAGACGTAAAAGGTGGGGATGCTTATGCAAATGAGATGTTCAGACACGGGGCGTGTTGCACTCGATCACCGCGTTCGTCTTATGGCGGCAGTACGATGTGTGCTTAATGAGGCGACACACACACACACACACACACACACACACACACTCCAGAGGGGTGATGTAAAAGCAGCTCCCAGACAGCGTGACGCGTCCGTTTAATGTTCCTTGAGGGGCTGATGAAAATAATTCAAATAAAAACTTGTCTAAGCAGATGAAGGCGGAGAGATTTTTTGGACCATAATATTAATATACAATATTCTGACCGTATTCGGCCCCATCGGGGGGGTTTAATACCCACGTATGACCAAATGACTGCAGAGGCCGGTTGATGTGCATCTCAAGCGCAAATGGACCCGACCTCCGGTTCCGCCTGCAGGAGACGCCACCCACACACACACACCCACACACACACACAGACGAAGCCTTAGCTTAATTCTCAGCAGTCAGCGAGCTAACGTGCTAACTGTGACGTGTGGTTCTTCACTTTTTATACATTTTTAAATTAATAATAATTCATACTTTTTTTAATTCTTTATTGGCTTGACCTTATGCAAATATACAACTAATATGAGTCAATATCCACCAGGCTAACTGGAGTATTTAAAAGTTTAATGAAATGTTAAAACGGACGAGCAGGACGACAAAATGCTTTTCACCACGTCCATCATGTGAGAAGAAATTAATGTCAAAAAGATAAAGTGCTGCGCGCCGACACGCCGAGGCAAATAAAAAAGCCTCGGAGCGAGGACCCCAAATGATAATTGAAAAAACGATGGACACTAAAATGAGAAACAGAAATTAGCTCTGCATCATTTTTTTTCACCCAATCCTCCAGGATTCACTCCCCCTTTTCCTTTCTTCTTGATGGATGCGGCCCACGGCGAGGTGAAGTGCGTCCCAACGTCTAATCCGATCACCACGTCTCATTTCCTCCGTCCGAGGCTGTAAGTGAGGAACTTGAAATGTTTGGAGCCACAGGTGGGCGACAGCGGAGGAGCGGGAGCGATGTGGCCGTGACCTCAGCGGGCGCCGCGTCGCTGCCAGCGTCAGTTTAGGAACTTCTGCTGATGTCGCCGCCATGGAGTTCGTTTCATTGAGGATTCCTCAAAAAAAAGAGCCATCTCACAACGTTTTTTGGCTCCGTGTCAAAGAGGTTAGTGATTAATATTCGTTCCTCCGGTTTCCGTCCACTCCATCCCGCCGGTTTACCCAGCAGGCCGACGCTGTTTGCTCTTGTTGTTGTTTTACAGTCAAATAAAGTTAATTCAGAAATGTTCCTCTGATCCTCGATAAACGTCTGTGACAACGTGTCAGAAAGGATTAGAGGGCCGGCAGAACACGGACGCACGCCGCCTAATTGGTTAGTGTCACCGCTTAACAAGCGTGTGTGTTGGTGTGAGTTTGTGTGCGTGTGTGTGTGTGTGTGTGTGTGTGTGTGTGTGTTGCACCTTTCCGCCTCATTTTAAATCGAGCTTTTCAAATCACGTGTACAGACGGAGGGTCGGGGGGGCGAAATGGAAAAAGAAAGAAAAGAGAAGAAAAAGAAGACGAGAGCATGTGGGCAACTGTTGACGGTCACCGTGGCAACATGTGGCGCCACGCTAAGCTAAGGTCGTGCTGACATCACACCTGTTGAAGCGAAACGCTGTGTGTGTGTGTGTGTGTGTGTGTGTGTGTGTGTCCTGGAATCAATTAAATGACATAGGGTCGTGGTTGAACTGAGGGAGGGAAACTGACAGCTATATTTCATCACCTTATGGACACACACACACGTCATTATTGAACCCTTACAGCTGAATTTTTTGCATCTTTACGCACAATAAGATCTGCGGCAAATTCAATTGTTTCATCCGCGATTATCAAATAGAATGAAATTAGTTCTGTGGCGACGCGAGGAGATTATATCAGTTAACTTCACCCTGCCGAAAAATTTAATTGAAACTGTAAATGGTTAAAAAGAAAAGAGAAAAGATGGATTATGGGGGAATATATCTGTGTCAAATTGAGTCATTTCCTCATAGACGTCTATGGGAGCAGAGGAGTCGCCCCCTGCTGGTCACTACAGAGAAGTAGAGTCATTTCCTCATAGACGTCTATGGGAGCAGAGGAGTCGCCCCTGCTGGTCACTACAGAGAAGTAGAGTCATTTCCTCATAGACGTCTATGGGAGCAGAGGAGTCGCCCCCTGCTGGTCACTACAGAGAAGTAGAGTCATTTCCTCATAGACGTCTATGGGAGCAGAGGAGTCGCCCCCTGCTGGTCACTACAGAGAAGTAGAGTCATTTCCTCATAGACGTCTATGGGAGCAGAGGAGTCGCCCCTGCTGGTCACTACAGAGAAGTAGAGTCATTTTCCTCATAGACGTCACTATGGGAGCAGAGGAGTCGCCCCTGCTGGTCACTACAGAGAAGTAGAGTCATTTCCTCATAGACGTCTATGGGAGCAGAGGAGTCGCCCCTGCTGGTCACTACAGAGAAGTAGAGTCATTTCCTCATAGACGTCTATGGGAGCAGAGGAGTCGCCCCCTGCTGGTCACTACAGAGAAGTAGAGTCATTTCCTCATAGACGTCTATGGGAGCAGAGGAGTCGCCCCTGCTGGTCACTACAGAGAAGTAGAGTCAGTTCCTCATAGACGTCTATGGAAGCAGAGGAGTCGCCCCCTGCTGGTCACTACAGAGAAGTAGAGTCATTTTCTCATAGACGTCTATGGGAGCAGAGGAGTCGCCCCCTGCTGGTCACCACACAGAATGCAGCTTTAACTCATCAGACGCGTAAGGTTGCCGCCTGCTCATCATATAAATGAGTATTTCATTATGTAAGAGGAATAACACCTTTGCAATTTACTAACTGTAGTTAAGTGACGCCACAGTAATGAATAACTGGTCACCACAGAGAACGCAGCTCAAAGGAACTTCCTCTATGGCTTTTCAGAGCTGGAGGTTAACTGCTCTTAGCCAAAACATTTCCGTACGAAGAGGTGTCTTCTGACTACATTCATCCATCCAACGACTCTTTTCTGATATCTCTACATCTGTTCCTGAAATTCATGAATGGAATTTCCTGAATGTTCCTGAAAACCTCAAACCACATTTTTGTCAAGGTTCTACTGTGCGACATTTCCCATTTTGAAAGAGGATTTATTTCAATGCAGCTACATGGTTGTTATCTCATTTTTCTACATAATTTGGATCAGAAAGTTACATCCAATGATGTAGAAAAGCTTCAGTCAAAAGGTTTTATTTTGACAGGATACACTCCTAACGTACTTTCATGTCTTTTTAGGACAAACTCACCGCACACAAGACGTGACAACATCTTTTACCCGCGGTTACCTCGGAAACATAATGAACGAATTTAAAAAGTGGTTTGAAACCAGGGGTTGAGCTTCAAACCGACCTGAGCATTCATCCGATTCCTCCAGAGTCAAGTGGTCAGTTAATGGTCGGCTATGCTAAGCTACGCTAGCAGGACCAGCTGACTTTACTGCAGCTCTATTGTCATTATTATTCATATTACAAATCTAGTCGTATGCATAAATATCTATTTATGTACCAACGTGGTGTAGTGAGGAGCAGCAGCTGCAGTCATAACGTCAGCTGTGAGTGTGTGTGTGTGTGTGTGTGTGTGTGTGTGTGCTTCGTATTTACATATATTTTCAGCCAGTCACACACACACACACACACACACACACACACACACACACACACCATCTAACCCTTTAAGGCGCCACACTGACCCTCATCTCAGATAAATCCGATACGAACGAGGTGGAGCTGATAAAATGTGATTCATACTGCGTTCAAATCTCCAACAAAAGAGAAGAAAAAAACGGTTGTACAAATGAGAGCTTCTTTGAGTTGTGAGTGAGTCAGTTGTTCATGTCTTCACTTATTAAAACAAAATTCGTCTGCTTTTCAGGGACATCGGCTTCTCTCTTTTTAAAGCTTAATAGAGAAGAAAAGCATAATCGTGAAGATGGATTCATTAAAACAGTTTTTTGAAGCACAATATATTTCCACCTGCCATAACTGAACAATATTTGGTGATAATTAGTAATTATTATGCATTATTATGATTATGCCTTCTGCAAACAGATATTCATTCCACACAAGGCATGAGAAATGATATTAGATATCAAAACTCATTTTTTAGATTATTCTAATATCTATACACACAGAATGTGTGACATCAGTGTCATCATGTAATTTATTCTAATCTTCATGGCCTTTTAAACTGAAAGTTTCTCTTTTTATTCAGAGTGGAATATTTGGAGTGATAAATGCCGGATCAGCATTTTGTAGACTGACAGGATGAGACTTTCTACTCTTGTACTGCGTGCTTGAGGCACCACCCGGACCCCCACCCCGCCCCGGGTCCAAAGCAGCGGCCCCATCAGAGGCGCCGCGGTGACTCCCCCGTGTTCTAGGCGCCCCGGCGGTGGAACTCACTGCAACACTTGGCGCATCGGCCCTTGTCGCAGTCCAGCAGGTCCAGAACCCGGCTCCGCCGCTGGCCGCTCCCCCTCACCCGGGCCGCCTCCTCTTTGGCGAACACCCCGAGCTCCTGGGTGTAGCGGCCATACATCTGCAGAGCAAGGGGGGGGGGCGTTAGTGAGACTACTCGATTGAACACAGAACCAAACGTTAATTGGAACGAGGGACGAGGTCGCCGACCTGTCAATCACAGTAAGCCCCGCCCTGCTTTATGGTCAGTTTGACTCGAAATCAGTGGGTGTCAAACTCATTTTAGGTAGAGGGCCACGTACGGCCCACTCTGACCCCCCCGCGACGGTCAGGTACACGCACACACTCACTAAAAGACTTTAGTCAGCAGTACACAAGACAGGAAGTTTTGTACGCTGCAAGACACTGACTGTCCCATGATGCTCCTGGGCGGAGGACAGGAAGGGGAGGGCAGGAGGGGGGGGTTGTAGACCCACCTCAACGCGTCCATCTAGGTCAGCGCTGACCTGGATGGACTGCTCGGCTGAATAGAGACTTTGGATTTGCTCGCTGGCCAACTTGGTGCAACTGACCGGTTAGCTGTAGCTTGTTAGCATGTTAGCTTGTTGCGGCTGCTAGCCACCAGAGGCTCGACAGACTTTGCAATAAATCTTTTTCTGATCTAACTAACTTACGTCGGATTTTCCAAAACCAAAAACCCTCCAAACAGACACAGCTCCTCTCTTGGGCACAAGTTGTGTTGGTGCATCTCTGGTCTCTCGCTGTTCCTCCTGTAAGTTGTTTATGTGTCACACGCTGTTGTGTCGTGGTGTTTTACCCTGTTAAAGAGTGTTTGTTGTGGGTTATTCATTGTTCTTATGAAGTTATAACAATAACTCAATCTCAACACACATAAGACAAGTAGCTCCGACTGCTTAGCGCTCCGTGGTGACGAGTGAGAACAGCAACGTCAGTTGTTATGGCATAACACCGGTATGAACGGTGAGAAACTCATACTGTACGGAAATATTATACCAGTATACCGCGCAGCCCTACCACACATTATACCTGTATGCCGTGCAGCCCTACCACACATTATACCGGTATACCGTGCAGCTCTACCACACATTATACCGGTATACCGTGCAGCCCTACCACACATTATACCGGTATACCGCGCAGCCCTACCACACATTATACTGGTATACCGTGCAGCCCTACCACACATTATACCGGTATACCGCGCAGCCCTACCACACATTATACCGGTATACCGCGCAGCCCTACCACACATTATACCTGTATACCTGCAGCCCTACCACACATTATACCTGTATACCTCGCAGCCCTACCACACATTATACCAGTATACCGTGCAGCCCTACCACACATTATACTGGTATGCCGTGCAGCCCTACCACACATTATACCGGTATACCGTGCAGCCCTACCACACATTATACTGGTATACCGTGCAGCCCTACCACACATTATACCGGTATACCGTGCAGCCCTACCACACATTATATTATACCAGGTATACTGGTGCAGCTCTACCACACATTATACCAGTATACCGCGGAGCCCTACCACACATTATACCGGTATACCGCGGAGCCCTACCACACATTATACCGGTATACCGCGCAGCCCTACCACACATTATACTGGTATACCGTGCAGCCCTACCACACATTATACTGGTATACCGTGCAGCCCTACCACACATTATACCGGTATACCGCGCAGCCCTACCACACATTATACCGGTATACCGCGCAGTATGCCGTGCAGCCCTACCACACATTATACCGGTATACCGCACAGCCCTACCACACATTATACCTGTATGCCGTGCAGCCCTACCACACATTATACCGGTATACCGTGCAGCCCTACCACACATTATACTGGTATACCGCACAGCCCTACCACACATTATACCTACACATTATACCGGTATGCCGTGCAGCTCTACCACACATTATACCGGTATACCGTGCAGCCCTACCACACATTATACTGGTATACCGTGCAGCCCTACCACACATTATACCGGTATACCGTGCAGCCCTACCACACATTATACTGGTATACCGTGCAGCCCTACCACACATTATACCGGTATACCGTGCAGCCCTACCACACATTATACCGGTATACCGTGCAGCCCTACCACACATTATACTGGTATACCGTGCAGCCCTACACATTATACTACCGTGCAGCCCTACCACACATTATACCAGTATACCGCACAGCCCTACCCACATTATACTGGTATACCGTGACAGCCCTACCACACATTATACCGGTATACCGTGCAGCCCTACCACACATTATACCGGTATACCGCCCAGCCCTACCACACATTATACCTGGTATACCGTGCAGCCCTATCACACCAAGGGTCACAATATACACAATATATAGTCACCGCACCGTGTGTGTGTGTTACTGTTGCCATGCTAATGAAACCAGATACCTTGAATACGGCCGTGAAAAGTACCCAGACTGTGCAAAGCCTCATGAGAAGTTTGAGATGTTTTGGGGATAATGGCGGAGAACCTGAGCCTAGGACGCAGCCAACCGCCGCCTTATACCCCCCTGCCCCCCCACCCGTGCCTCTTTGGTTGGTTTCTTTAACCCTCCAAAGGCCTTCTGTGTCCTAAAGTGCCCCAATGCTGCGTTGGAAATCAACTCCAGTCAGGCGGGTTTCTCCTTCCTCCTGCTGGCCCTGCTAACATTTCTGCAAAACTTCAGCCTGCAAAGCAGCCGCTCAACTATCACATGCATGTCGTCTCACGACAGATGATGCGTGCATGTACTGTACACAGCAGAACAACAATTGAATTGATCCACTGTTGCGGGACATCAAGGCAGTCCGCGCATGGCGCTCCGGACACCCAGAGGGCCAATGCACCGTTTGAGAGACAAACTAGAATGGAAAATCAAGGTTCTGAATTATACCAGCAAATCCCATTCAAACACCTGTTATGTGAGAGCTAAATTAGGTTTTTGCACAAACATCTTGTAACGTGGCTCCTACATTATTCAAATCAATTTTGTCAACATCAGGTGTTGGAATGAAAAGACCCTCTTCTGCCTGAAAAGTCTTCAGCGACCACCTTTCTCGACAACAGGTGATGGACACAGAAGTCGGGGTAGAACTTTGTCTAAATGCTGCCTTCTTGGTGTTGTTTCTCCACGCAGGAGCAAAGTTCAGGCGAACTTACCAGAGTTTGTTCATACTGCAGAGCCGGCTGGTCGGACCCGTCCCCGGCCATGGCTGCGCGTCTCCGCCCGGAGACCCGACGAGACGCGTTCGGCTTGGAAGTGAAGGAAGCCCCGCGGCGATCTGTCTCCTGTCTGTCTGTCTCTCTCTGTGCGTGTGCGTGAGGTGCGTGAGCAGCGCTCAATGCATGGCGCTGACTTCAGGCTGCGTGCGTGCGACTGAGCGGACGCGTGCCGGTGGTTTTTCGCTTTAAAGGCTCTCGGGTCAGAGACGCAGAGACGCGCGCTGCGAGGCGGGACCGGTTCCGAAGGCGGACTGGACCCCGCCCACCTGGAAAAAGGTATCAATCAAACTACCAGGAATTTAGCCTCTTTCAGGTTGTTGTTTTTGTTTACACATAAATAAGGTGAACATTAGGACAAGCACTAATAATACCACGTGGTGTGAGTTACCTGAGTCCAGGTAGGATCCGCCCGCCAACACGTCTCTGGATGATCATCAACTACTTTAGACACTTTTGTCATGAGAGCAAATTATTTCAGGATGAATTAAGTATGTTTTTGCTGCCACTTATTTGAAAACTACTCTCTTCACTGAATTTGATCACTGAAATCAAATTATTGCTAAATCCTATGAATTGCCTTTAAATTAGGCCTCTCCGGGGCCCTAAAAACAAACTTCATTCCACTCGTGTCTCGTGCATTGGTTTTTGTTCTGCCCGCTTTTTCATACATTTTCTACACGCGCTTGTAAAATGCGATGATCTACATTTGTCCCTGTGAGGCATAAAGTGGACCATGTGTAAGCCCACATCCCACAGCGGGAACGGCTGAGTGGTGCAGAGAAGGTTCATGCAGACTGTCTCTGCTGGAGGACACGGGTCTGTCCACGGTGGACTGGTCTCTGCTGGAGGACACGGGTCTGTCCACGGTGGACTGGTCTCTGCTGGAGGACACGGGTCTGTCCACGGTGGACTGGTCTCTGCTGGAGGACCTGTGTCTGTCCACGGTGGACTGGTCTCTGCTGGAGGACACGGGTCTGTCCACGGTGGACTGGTCTCTGCTGGAGGACACGGGTCTCTCCACGGTGGACTGGTCTCTGCTGGAGGACATGGGTCTCTCCACGGTGGACTGGTCTCTGCTGGAGGACATGGGTCTCTCCACGGTGGACTGGTCTCTGCTGGAGGACACGCGTCTGTCCACGGTGGACTGGTCTCTGCTGGAGGACACGGGTCTGTCCACGGTGGACTGGTCTCTGCTGGAGGACCTGGGTCTGTCCACGGTGGACTGGTCTCTGCTGGAGGACACGGGTCTGTCCACGGTGGACTGGTCTCTGCTGGAGCTGATGGAGGTTCTTGTGAGAATGGAGGTCGAGGTGTGTGTGTGCGGCTTGTGGCCCTGCAGCAGACCGGCCTGCTCGGGGAGCCACGTTGTTCCTGTTCTCGGGGTCCGTGTTGACAGAAGGGACGGGTCGGGTCGGAGGAGAAGCCCTCCACATTTCACCTTCTTTAGTCCTCTTTGGGGTTTTTATAGAAGAACCATCGGACATCCTCCAGCGGGTCGGTCTGCTCGGCTGTTACTAAGTTACTAAGTAGGTGACCTCAAGATTTAACCTCACTATTCTAAACAGCCACACACTTGATTATTAGTCCCAATGGGTTGAGGTGAGAACACGTAATAGTCATAAGAAGAGGAATAAATTACACCACGTCTGCCTCAAGAGCTCTGGTCTGCATTTTCTTTGACTTCAGCAGCTGGTGGAATGACACATACACACATACGCACGAAAAACACGTATGTTCCTTAGCACTTACTTACATGGTCAGCGTTGGGGAGTAACGAATTATGAGTAACTGTGTTCCGTTACAGTCACAATTTAAATAGATGAATATTCAGAATACGGTTAGATTGTTGAAATCAATGGGTCACATGACAGAGTTTATTAACTCTCTCAAATACATGAAGGCAACTTGATGCATTTCCCAGAAGCCCATTTCCCATCTCGTCGTGGTTGGACGCTGCGGCCCGACCGACGTTAGATTGTTGTTGTTTTTGCGCGAGAAATTCGCATGTGTGGCGTGACGTGACCGAACCGAGTGACTGTCACGCTCAATGACTCTGTTATTAGTAACACTACTGCGGAAGCTTTTATATGTTTAATGCTTCCACATAGTTGTAGTTGCATGTATGCACGCTCCTGTTGTTATAGCAAACTCAGACAAAATGCAATTCAACGTGGAAATAATCGAGAATTATTAAACTCAGGATGCAATACTCCGATTGGTTCATGTATCGGAATACGTCACAGATTACATTTTTGGGCACATTTTTTCAATGCACGTAAGTCGCTTTGGATAAGAGCGTCAGTTGAACAATAAATGTAAAATAATAAATAAACTCTGGCACACTTAGTTTGGTTGATTGGTGTGCAATGTCCCTGCAAAATAAATGAATCCTTTTTTAAATTTCTGAATCAAATGAGGTGGTTTCTCCTTCCACTTGGCAGTATCTCTTTAAATATAGTCTACTCTAAAGTCAACATATTATTTTTAAATATATATATATATATATATATATATTGGAATAATGTCAATAATCAGAGAACCTAATGCTTCACGACAATATTGTAACTTTTCTTTATGGAAATCAATCAATACCTTTACCATAAATGGACATGTTTGGTGGATGTTTAAAAAAAAGAAAATGATTACAAGCGTTTTGCAGTAAAATGGGAACTTTTCACAGCTCCCAAGTCTGGCAATGTACATTAAATATAAGTATGAACAACAGCAAAAGTAATAATTGGTGTGAAAAGTTGCTCCATAGCAAAGAGATATGCAATTAATCACTTGAAATATTGCCCGAAACTTCATTTTGAACATTTCCCAAGGAGCAGCGCGAATTTGAGCCGCGGTCCTCGCTGCACTTTGGACAACGTGTCTGAACCGCTTCAGGACGCCGACTTCACCGCCGCAGACGCTACTCGCTTCACTTCAGGAGTTCACGCCAGACGGTGCAGCCCGGCGACCAACCGGCGACCAACCGGCGACCAACCGGCTCATTCAGCAACGAGTCCCGGCCCGCAATCTGGGCTCAGTGCAACAATTTACGTTTAGTGAAACTGGGACGATAAAAACAGGAAAGGATGGGAAATGTCAATAAAACATTGAGCTCGCTTCATTAAGTGTGGGTCAGTTTATAGATTCTGGGAGCAATTAAAACATAAAGTACAGTTGGTGTCTTGGATCATCTCGTTTTTTTCAGCAAGGACCCGATATGCTCGTGCATGGAACATGTACTATGATTTGTATATTTGTTTGTGCTTTGTCAACCTGCAGGAGATCATCAGCACGCCCTTAGCAGAGCTTCGCGGTGCATCCACATGTCCACAGGGACGCATATTTTGACCCAAAGCAAAGAGGTAATCTTTGTTATCGTTGTGTACACCTCGAACAGTCTATCAGGTTCTGTTCAAATCGTGTTAGAACGGAGCAGAGATGGATTGAGGTGTGGAGTTCGTCAGTGTAACAAGCTTCATGAAGTTTCATGAAGCTGAAAGTCAATTGCAGACGAGATGAAAAAGGAGGAAAACGCTGTCTCTGATTCCTGCTTTTATCCCCACGTCTGCCTCCCGATCTCCTCCGTAACCATCTCCCCTTCGATTGGTCAGTACCTCGTTCTGTCAGGCAACCGCGCACGGGATTTGAAGTTGAGAAGCTTCATCGGCGGCGTCCTGGAGTCTGGAGAAGCTGCTACCAGAGGGAGCAGACCCACTTCCTCTCCAACGCCTCCCCAACTGGGATAACGGAGGGAATCACTTCACAAGGAGCTCCTTCTTGACACTTTTGTTTGTGCGCATAAGACGCGTGGACTGGATGTGGGAAATGTGTGTTGTCACGGCAACGGGAGTTCGGCAATTCCACCGTTGCTATTTGCCGTTTTTGCGCCCGGTGAGAGGACGTAGAGACACCGTCTCCGGTGGCAACCTGTCAATCACAATAAGTCCCGCCCTAAAGTCTATTTGACCGTAAAGGAAGTAGCTCCTGACACGAAGAGCTCAACGTGCCTCCTAGATGCAGTGTGTGTAGTAACATCCATATCTGCCCCGTAATATCAGGGACCACCATGCGGGTAAACACTGTTAATTACGCTCCTTCTTCCAGATTTAGTCCACAATATTCTTTTCTTCTTTAAATAGTTGATCGGGAAAACTGATTCAAGGCCTGTTTCACTCGACAGAAACTACTTTCCAAATCTACGTAAGCAGTTCAACACACAAACACACGGGACTTCTTCTCGTTCCTTCTGCTCCTCGGTGCAGAAGAAGAAGGTGTCTGACGGACAGGCGTCAACGTGCTTCCAGTCCACTGTGTGTGTCCACTGTGTGTGTCCGCTGTGTGTGTCCACTGTGTGTGTCCACTGTGTGTGTGTGAGTGCATCCATCAGTGACCTTGAGCGTACGTGCTGACTCGTCTCCGCTTAGATTTAAAAACCTGGAGATGATTCAATTACAAGAAATATAGATCCTCTGAACTACCAGAGTGTGTGTGTGTGTGTGTGTGTGTGTGTGTGTGTGTGTGTGTGCACGTGTAATATCTGAATTGCGTGCACGTCTCATTCCTGACACAAACACTTTGTTTCTCAGCACTCGTGTTCAGGAGAAAGTCGCTCACGCGGTGGAACGCCACTTGTTTGTTTTTCCCGTAGTTCCTGGAATTGATGAAGTGCACACAAATAAAGGACCAGTTGTTCAACGCGTCACACACCATATGGGCACAAACGGCCGCAATTAAAAGCGCTGGCGGTGAGCAGGTCCTGGGCTGTGATGCCGGTGGGTCGGGAGTCGTTTTAAAGAAATGAAACAGAACGTGGCAGCTTAAGGCTTCCTTTCTTTTTGCTTCTCCTCTGTTTATTTCTCTCCTCCCGTCCACCGTCTCGGGGATTCTTATCCCATTTTTCTTCTTCAAGCAGAGAGAAAAAAAGAGAGCAGCGCATTGCTCTCTTTTTTTTTTTCTTCACAAATTCAGGAAGCCGGGGATGAAATCCACAGGTGTGAAGAGGCCTGAACACGGGCGTCAGGTGTGCGAGCACTTAGGTGCTTAATGGTGAACATACCAATCAGACGTAGGCAACCTCTGCTCCTCTGCTCCTCCTCTCATGCAACCGCCGCTCCGCTGTTGCAATGCGGCTCTGCACCAAAGAAGAAGACGACAGATTCCCGCCTTCTCGCGGGTCCAGATGTGCAGCCACCGGTTGGTGCGGGGTGGACACAGTGGGGTGCGGTGTGTGTGTGGGGGGGCGTAAGGACAGATGTGAGGGCGTAAGGACAGATGTGAGGGCATAAGGACAGATGTGAGGGCGTAAGGACAGACGTGAGGGCGTAAGGACAGATGTGAGGGCGTAAGGACAGATGTGAGGGCGTAAGGACAGACGTGAGGGCGTAAGGACAGATGTGAGGGCGTAAGACAGACAGGGCGTGAGGGACGTAAGGACAGATGTGAGGGCGACAGAGGACAGACGATGTGAGGGCGTAAGGACAGACATGACAGACAGATGTGAGGGCATAAGGACAGATGCGAGGGCGAACGGACAGACGTGAGGGCGTAAGGACAGACGTGAGGGCGTAAGGACAGATGTGAGGGCGTAAGGACAGATGTGAGGGCGTAAGGACAGACGTGAGGGCGTAAGGACAGACGTGAGGGCGTAAGGACAGACGTGAGGGCGTAAGGACAGATGTGAGGGCGTAAGGACAGAGGTGAGGGCGTAAGGACAGATGTGAGGGCGTAAGGACAGATGCGAGGGCGAACGGACAGACGTGAGGGCGTAAGGACAGATGTGAGGGCGTAAGGACAGATGTGAGGGGCGTAGAGTGACAGACGTGAGGGCGTTAGGACAGAGATGTGAGGGCGTAAGGACAGATGTCAGGGCGTGAGGACAGACGTGAGGGCGTGAGGACAGATGTGAGGGCGTAAGGACAGACGTGAGGGCGTAAGGACAGATGTGAGGGCGTAAGGACAGACGTGAGGGCGTAAGGACAGACGTGAGGGCGTAAGGACAGACGTGAGGGCGTAAGGACAGATGTCAGGGCGTGACAGATGTGAGGGCGTAAGGACAGATGTGAGGGCGTAAGGACAGACGTGAGGGCGTAAGGACAGACGTGAGGGCGTAAGGACAGATGTGAGGGCGTAAGGACAGACGTGAGGGCGTAAGGACAGATGTGAGGGCATAAGGACAGACGTGAGGGCGACAGACAGTGAGGGCGTAAGGACAGACGTGAGAGGACAGATGTCAGGGCGTGAGGACAGATGTCAGGGCGTGAGGACAGATGTCAGGGCGTAAGGACAGACATGAGGGCGTAAGGACAGACGTGAGGGCGTAAGGACAGATGTGAGGGCGTAAGGACAGACGTGAGGGCGTAAGGACAGACGTGAGGGCGTAAGGACAGATGTGAGGGCGTAAGGACAGACGTGAGGGCGTAAGGACAGATGTGAGGGCATAAGGACAGACGTGAGGGCGTAAGGACAGACGTGAGGGCGTAAGGACAGACGTGAGGGCGTAAGGACAGATGTCAGGGCGTGAGGACAGATGTGAGGGCGTAAGGACAGACATGAGGGCGTAAGGACAGACGTGAGGGCGTAAGGACAGATGTGAGGGCGTAAGGACAGACGTGAGGGCGTAAGGACAGATGTGAGGGCGTAAGGACAGATGTGAGGGCGATGTGAGGGCGTAAGGACAGATGTGAGGGCGTAAGGACAGACGTGAGGGCGTAAGGACAGACGTGAGGGCGGGGACAGATGTGAGGGCGTAAGGACAGATGTCAGGGCGTAAGGACAGACGTGAGGGCGTAAGGACAGATGTGAGGGCGTAAGGACAGATGTGAGGGCGTAAGGACAGACGTGAGGGCGTAAGGACTGATGTGAGGGCGTAAGGACAGACGTGAGGGCGTAAGGACAGACGTGAGGGCGTAAGGACAGATGTGAGGGCGTAAGGACAGATGTGAGTGTGCGCCAGATCAACATTAATTTAGTCATTGGTCAACAAAACCATTGGGTTGAAAAAGAAGATTGAGGAAGTTCAGAGCTGAAGAGACTTTAAAATAGATTTAAAATCACATCTAAGAACCGCCTCCCCCCACACACACACACACACACACACACACACACACACACACACACACACACACACACATAATTTTCCCGTATGACACAAATGACCTTCATGACTCTCTGTGATGAGTCTGTATCAGCGAAACAGGACACTTAAAGTTGTCTTTTCTATTCCCATCAGGGGATCAGAGAAGCCGTTTATTACGGTTTTCTTTTCCTTTTACTTTGTTCTTGGTTTCTTTTGCTCTTTTTGTCTCTGCAGTAAAAACAAACATCACAGTTTCATCACATCTGTAACGATCTAACAAAATAATATATTTCATTCAGAAAATACAAAGCAACCATATACAAAATGTGTCAATTAAACCGGTGATGTACAACCTGGCAACCCAAAACAGACAGATCAGGAATCAGGAATATTATTGCCATAATATGTCAGACATACAAGGAATTTGACTTGGCGGTTGGTGCAAGACCAAGTAAGACGTTGGACGTGTCAGGAAGGTTCTTGGGAGTTTTCCAGAAACAAAAAGGGACTTTAATGGTCAAAAATTCCAAACTCAAATTTCCAAAAAGGCAAAACGTAGTCGAAGAACAGGAGACAGGACCTATGACGTGGACGTGGGCTTCCATACAATTAACTATGACGCTACAAGAGACAAGAGACACACATGGTTTAAACACACGAGGGAGGTGCAGGTGATTGGACACAGGTGGAAACAATTATGACACGGCAGACAATCACAGGGGACGACAGGACCAGGCAGGAAGTGACATGACCCAGGGAGACAAGAGGCAAGAAACTACAAAATAAAACAGGACATGAACCCAAACCGTGACCGACGACAAGACGACATAGTGCAAGAGGAATAAAATAAAATATAATTCTGGGTTAGTAATATAAGACTATGGGTTAGTTTAAAAATAAAGTTAAAAAGTAAAAATATTTAGTAAAAGTGCACCAGCGAACAGAAAGTGACGGGTGAAAGTGAGAAAGAAAGTGACCGGGAACACAGTGTGAGCAAATAATGACTTGATTTTACGACACAATATGACTTTCATGAAGTGCGTTAATGTAACAAGACACATCAGGACATGTCGACTTTCACAGGACATAGTGACCGATGAAGTGAGGGACAATAGAAACATTCGTATCCATTGTTAAAGATGTTTTTCTTCCACCTCTTTTAACCGTTGTTCTTCTGTTTTATTGTGCAGAAGGTTTTAAGTCAGATAATAGAATCTTTCTGCGTTTCCTTTGGACTCAAAGCAGCTTCACAAGCTTTAAAAACCCAGAGCTGCTTGTAAAACAAGCGAGTGGGTATAAGAGCGCACATCTGCAACGGCAGTTTAGTGATGTCATGGACAAGATTCCCCGGTCAAAGTGGTCTTGGTGCTCAAAGCATGCTGGGATACCAGCGACATGGAGAGGGGCGGGACTATTGAAATCAAATCAAACAGTCAACAGCTGTGAGCGAAACCAGGAAATGTGATAATATTTGTCTCATAATGAATGTCTTGGTAATAATGAGAAGAGGAGGATGATGAAGACGAGCTGATTGGAGCTGATGAAGTGCCAAGTGTCCTGTTAGCTATCATGTATTTTATGCTTTTAACTCTCAATGTAATGCTATTCATTGTTTTATGATTGTTTTAACTTCGTGGCTCTTAATCTTTCTTTTTAATTGCCATGTTGGGAAAATTTGATCTGTGAAAAAACAAATAGTTTGAAGGTTTGAACTTGGCTGCTCATGGAGGACTCGAGTTGTGGTCCAAAGGCAGAAAGTAAAAAAGAAAACCCTTTTCTGTAGTATCAACTTTTATGATACAGTATGCGGCCATGTACTGCTTTACTTTTCCCTGAAACCCCTGTGGGGCGGCTTCAGGCACTGAACGGAGAGGTGACTTTCACAATCCTGCTGATATGAGATGTATCTATCATATATATTCATAAAGGAAACTGGCTTTGTGTCATTTTTCTCAATACTCTGCCGATTGTCAATACACAGCAGCTTGAACGTTTGACTGTTGTCAGGCTGAAGAAATCATGTTTCATTTGAGTGATTGTCTGTGCACTGCCCTCGAGCAAGGCATCTGCCCCGTGCAAACAAAAGTGAGTGAAGATTCAGTGAAACGTTTCATTATGACGCCATAAAAGATGCTGCTGCAGAAGCCTGAAGAGCTGTTTAATGATGCCATTATATATATATATATATATATAATGTAGTTATCTGCCCCATGTTTATGTGGTTGGTTCAAAAACTGTTGACACTCAATTTAATGCCCCGGTTTAAGATATCAGTTCTGCAGCAGAGGGCACCAGAGATGAAATGTTGAGATTATATATCGTCGTCGGGGTCGTCGTGGCGCAGGGGTTAGAGAAGGTGTGCTGGGAAGCACAAGGTTGGTGGTTCGATTCCAGGCTGCCTCATGTTCCATGTCGAAGTGTCCCTGAGCAAGACACCTAACCCCTAATTGCTCCCTGGGCAAAAATGTGAAAAAGCCATGGGTTTAAAGTGTGATGTAAGTCACTTTGGATAAAAGCGTCTTCTAAATGACATGTAATGTAATATATAATAGATATAATCATTATATATATGTGATTTAACAGATTTAATAATCCTGTTTACATGTGTGTACTTTGATGTTTCCTCGTGTGACGCGTCATCAATGAAGTCGGCCTCACCAGCCTCCGAGGAAGGAAGATTTCTTTATTCCAGTGGCACCTTCATTTAATATACGTAAGGACAGATGGCGCTCTGCTCGAGCCGTGTTTCTAACCTCAGTCACCATAAAACAGATTAACGACAGAGGGGCATATATATATATTATATATATATATATATATATATATATATATATATATATATATATATTATATAGCAGAAGTAGTAGTTTTCGTTCATGTGAAATCTGAACTGTGCAATTCATTCTTTTCTCTACAGAAAGTGTGTTTTTAGCTCATTGCTGCCAATAAAATGCAGCTCAAAATGTCACAGTCGATTTCTTTCAGCCGGATCCAGCCGAGGCCAAAAAAAGCAGAGAAGGACGACAAATACATGCAATGTGATTTAACAGCTGCATGCAGAGAAGAGATAAACGCATCTTTGGTAGTTTCAGTTCAAGGGTTTAAATATACTAATTCTACCTATAAGTCCAGGCTTTGTATCGAGTGCCATATGTAGAGAGAACACGCCGGTTTCCCTTTGGGGGAACCAGCAGAACACAAACACACTCCTTGTGCTTTCCAGCTGGGGGGGCAGTCTCAGAAGTAATCTTCAACAAAATCACTGTTTGTTAAAATCGCTTTTATTCATCCCTGATATACAAAACAATGGTTCATTTTACTTCTTTTTTTCCTGTGTGAAAAATAGCTCTGGATTTCGTTCAGCTCAGTCTGCTTTCGGCCCTTCGGCCTTCGGCGCGATGCGGCGTCTGTGTGGAGCGGATGAAAGATAAAAGCCCCCAGCAGCTGATTCCTTATCAGCCTGGAGGAGATAAAGCTGTCATGCTGCTGGGGGGGGACCAAACAGTGTTCAACTTAATCATCTTCAAGGCAGAAAAAGAAAAAAAGAATCACTTGGTGCTCCTCGCACACACGCACACGCATGTTTTTACACTTTTCAGGTTTCTTTAAAAAAATAAGGTTATCTTGCGTTCACGTCATGGATTAAAACGGGGTTACAGAGTGAGACAAAGAACAATTATTGCACAAATCGATTCCCTACGACTGGATCATCCATAAAAAGAGTGAAGAACACAATTTCGCACGACTTCTACGGTGATTAAAACGGACTAATAAATACGCGTCGGCCTGCCGTAACCCGCAGCGTTACTCGAAATTTGAATTTCACGCCAAAAAGATTGAAACCAAACCATAAGGTGACGGCGTTAAACGGAAAACCCAACGACTGCCATAAAAAAGGCCCAACGTCCCTTTCACGAAGAGACTGGTCAACAACGAAAGATTACAACATTAAATTATGATTTTATATTATCAGAGTGATGTTAAATATATTAATCTGTGCGTATTAGTAACTAAGAGCCCCTCCCTCGTTGAAAGTGACGCACAAAGCTGAACGGAAGATGCTTTTCTTTTTGGTATATCTCCACCCATCATGCGAAGCCGTGCCGTTTTATCGCATATTTAATCCCCCCCCCCCATGCAACGCGTGGTGGTAGCCGGCCGTGTTTAAGGCAACAGAACACAAGTGAAGTGGAACCAAGAGGAGCGTCTCCAAAGGACGGAGGTCAGTAGTAGAAGGAGGAGCCTCGGGCTTCATGCTGCACATGAATTATTGAATACACAGTACTTATATATATTATGTGGGAAGACCTGCGACGCCATCAATCGTTCGCTTTCTGCACGACCAGGTCAGTCGCAGCGACAACGCTGCTATGAATTGGAGGTTTAAGAAGGGGGGTGTATGGGGGGGAGGTTATTCTTCATTTCCTTCAGAGGGTTTTTACTCCACTTTAAACGCACTGAATCATCAGTTCAAGCTGCTTTCTCTGCAAAAAATTGAGCCGAGTCCGATGCTGCATCTATGGCGTCTGCCTGGACCATTACATCACGGATCAAATAGCGTTGGGTGGTGGGGGGTTTGGAGGTAAGCGAACACGCCGATCAAAGGCGGATTGATGAGGGGGCCGCGAGCAGCTGGTTCGGTAATGACGTCTTCATTCTTTCAGCCATCCACTTAGTCGCCCCCCCCCCCTCAGAATGGTTATTAGGAGCTATATTTAGATAAGCAGAAAAACATTGAGTGCATCGACGCCATCTTGTCCCCCCCCCAAAGAAATGAAGGAGTGTACTTGCATAGACTGTGTGAAGAGAAGACAACGGAAAGAAGACCCCCCGCCCCCACGAGGTCCAGACAAAGACCATGGCGACATTCCAGTTAACCCCCGTCAGATGGAAATAAAAACATTTGAGCTGGAAGAGAAATGCCGTGTCTGAAGGCAGTAAAAGCAGCTTCGCTAGCTAACGGCGCTAACGGCGCTAACGTCGCGTCTCATTTAATTTCATTGCGGAAGACTCGTTTAAAAAAGGAAGAAGCTTCGATCTCAACCCCCCAAAAAAAGCTCAACGACGTCGGCTAAAAACAAATAATCCCTTTAAAAAGAACATTTCGACCCACCCGGTCGTTTGATTCCCCCCCAAAAAAAACCTGTTGGATCCACATTCACTCTGCTGTGGGTTCCCGATGGCGAAGACGGAGAAGGTGGAGCGGTGCTCCTCTCTTTAGTCAGTGCCCCCCTGGAGGAGATCACTGGTGGGCCCACGAAGCGAAGTGAAGGCGAGGAGAGGAGACGAGGAGACAAGGAGTCACAAAGAGACTCTTTCCACAGTTAAATATTGATCCGATGGCTCTGAGGTTTCTTGCAGGCTCTGAGAGATCTCATCTTCTCATCACCTTCTTCTCGCGCCCCCCTCACTGGGTCTTCTCGTCGGACTCGGAGGGGGCGTGGTCTTGGGGCAGCGACATGCTCTTGTGGCGATCCCACAGCTTGTGGATCTCGGTGGCCTCGTTCTCGCTGCTGCTGGTGCCGCTGTCCCGGAAGCTGGCCAGAGGAGGACGCACCTTCACCCCCTTCACCGTCACGGAGCCCTCGATGGCTTTGCGAAGCTGATGATGGAAGGGGGAGGTGGGGGAGGGGGGGGGGGACACAAAGCTCAGAGATTTAGAGAGCGTACCAACTGTCAGATCATTTACTCTTATCGGACAAGACTTTTCAACGAGTCCGACAGCGAAACGTGCCTCAAATCACCTTAATGAGTTACTGGAGGAACCCGGAAGAATTCAATGAACATGTTTGTCAAGAAGAAGAGATTGTGGTGCATTGTGGCTGGTGAAAACATACACGTACACACGCGGATACATATTCCTCAAAATCCAACAACGGTGGAGAATGGCGGCGAGTCGCTTCTCTTTTCTCAGTAAAAGTTGAGTTTTTTGTGTCTGATTCGAACTATCCGGTATTCTCTAACACACACACACGCACACACACAAAATCGCCAGGAAAACAAAAGAAGTGACCGTCATAGAACCGGTTGGCTTTTGGTTGGTGAAATAAAAAGGAAAATCCTGAAAATATTCAAAAGCGAGATTGATTAGAAAGGTATCTGGGGACAGGACGGGTCCTGGTTGACAGTCCTTTACAGTAGGAAATTAAATCAAATGTCAACACTTTATTTTGTCTCCTAAAGTGTCCTGAAGCCGCCTTCGTCATTTGGGAGCAATCTAAAGGAAACCAAAGACGAGGTTCTGAGACTAACATCCAAACATTAATCATCCAGACGTTTCTTTAATTGTCTTAAGCAAAGCATCTGAACCATTTACTGTTACATCTTTTTTTAATGGATCATGATTCATCTTTTCAGGTCGGACCTCATTGAAGGTGTTTTTCTCCTCTCAGCTATTCTTATTTGAGTATTTTGTTTGTTAATCTGGCTGAATGATTTGGTTTTTCTGGATCCTTCACTGAAAGGAATATATATATATTTATCTATATTAACAGAGTGAGGCGGAGGCTCTTTCCTTTGTTTCGTCTGCTGGAGCAACGCAGAACAAAAAAGCCTGAATGTCAGGAAGAGGAGAGCGCGCTCGGCAACAATCCTCCTGCAGCTTCCTGGACAATTCAAAAAGAGACCCTTCTCTTTTTTTTCCACCGCTGATTGTGAGGCAGAAGACAAACGGAGAGAGAAGAGCGAGCAGAGAGACAATAGGTAGAGACAGCGAGCAGCCTTTAGTCCGTCCCCGAGGGAGGACGATGTCTTAACGTCTGCGAAAGCGGAGGATTCGCAAAGCGCTGACGTCACGGCTTCGTGGAGCGGGAGGTTTATCGAGAGAAACCAGAGGTGCACAATTACAAAACATTACACAACAACAACATCAGAAGAGCTCTCAGCTGATCTCATCTCCGAGCACTTCAAAGACAGGGTTTTCTTCATGGGGGGGGGGGGTGGCACACATTTTAAAAAGGGTCTGAGATGGTTACCTCCTTGAGGGACACCACCCCGATGAGGCGCCCGATGCTGGTGACGTAGGCGTGGTCGAGGCCCAGCAGGGAGAAGATGGTGTGTGTCTGCAGGGGGACAATAAAAATAAAGAATCGGGTTCGTAGTTAAAAACAAACAAAAAAACAGGAGAAGAAGTTCTTTAGCTGCAGAGGAAGATCTGAGGAATATTGGGATAAAACCAGAAAAGTTCTTAATGGACGAACCGGTCTGAGGAGATGAAGCTCCCCGAATCTGAAATCTCTTCTTAAAAGCTCAGCTTCTTTCACGTGCACTCGTCCTTTCTACCAATTTGCATTATCACTGGGTTTATTATCCCTTAATTTAATGCCTCAATTGAGAAGGTTTAAATCTGCCCTCAGTTAGTCGTTACACGTGGACCAAATATCCCCCCAAAACATTTGTTTGTGAGACTGTGTGATTGCATGTTTTTATTTGAATCTGAACTTTAATAATTGGAAACGGGGGTTTTGGCACGTTCCCATGAATCCGTTGGGCACCATCCTCCCACCGCGGGTCGGCGGGGAGGTTCTTGTTCTTGCGATGACTCGATTCCGCCGCGGGGACATAAAGTTTCATCTAATCTGGTCTCTTCTACTAAAGGTGCCGGAGGAGGGCTGCTAAAGCCAACGGAGCGAGAGATCAAGAAGTGCGGCGGCGGATTAGAAAGGCTCCCATTAGGTGTTTAGTGACTCTTTTTCTTTGCCAAAAGGGACATCTGAAACCCATCCAAGCTAACTGAATTCATGCCAAGAAGAGAATGCTTTAGTGATTCTTTTGGTCGCGTTGCGAGTTTCCCCACAGGAGGACGAAGCGGCGTCTCCGGAGACGAGACTCCGTTCACCTCCAGCTCGCTCACATCCATTGAGAAGCAATTCGCTGATCCAAAGCGCATTTTAGAACCCGTTGAGCATCCGCGTGGGACGGGAATCTCAGCCCGCAAGTTAATGAAAAAAAAAACACTAAATTGGCCTCAAATGCTCCTCCTGTGTGTTCCTTGTGCAAATAGATTAAGTCACAGTGGAGCTAAATGGGCATTTCTTCAGTAGCCTTCATCCAATCCCTCGCTGAGAGGACATCCAAAGCGCTTAAGAAGCTCACTAATTGCCATTTGTAATATCTCATTCATGCACTAAATGCTGTGGGTCCGGACGTCCCGGTCATGTGCGTTTTACACGAGACAAAACGCGCTCAACGAGACTCATTCCTACAGAACATCTGCAGAAAGAGCCACCGAAAAACACCGTAGAGCAACAACGCATACCGGCATGAGATACTCTGTAGCCCGGCCCAGAGAGGAACACACACACCTCCATAAAGGGGGCGGCGAGCGGTGTTTAATGTGCTGGAGGAGATTGTGCGTGGTATTGGCTTTTGGAAGTGTGCAGTGGAGGAGGAGAGCGAGATGGATCGGTGCAGGATGCCGCTCTTAAATGTTTAAACAGTGTTCACACCGAGCATTATGAATGGGTGATGTAAGGGTGCTGTCACAGCTGAGAGTTGTGTGTGTGTGTGTGTGTGTGTGCGTCGGAGCCTCCTCCACGATGCCGCAGTGAGCTCCTTTCCTTATCCTGCACATCCACTCAGTAGGGGAGCATTGGTTTAGTGTGGAACACCTGACCCGTTACATATTACAATATATTAAAACGGTTGTTTAAAACACGTTTGTTGGCTCGTAGGAGGTTTGTAACTTTAGATTTTCTTAGTGCATAATTCTATTATGAAAAACAAAAACACGGCACGCGCGCACACAGTTTGACGAACATCTGCATTTGCAATCAGACCTTATGCAGAGACGTGCGCTCCACCAGCTGGAAGGGGGCGGGGTCGATCTTGCAGTTGCTGAAGTTGACCTGCTCGTCAAGCTGCTGCTCCTCCCACTCTGTGATCTGCCACACAAACACACAAAAGGACGTTCACAACTTCCTTCCTCATTTTGGATTTTGCGAGTAACAGATGTCTCTGTGCCCACTATTAGCATACCGGGACAAATCCCCCATATCAATTATGGATGATGTCATATCGAAAAATATAAGACTCCGGGGTAACCGGCCCGTCTGGTTATTGAGGGAATGTGAGAAAGCCTGTTCTGTCATTGCGGTGACGTCATCAAGTGCAAGACAAACGCAGAGAAGACATAAGTTTGTAGGAGCTCATTTACGATTGTCCGAGGTCTGATTAACGTGGTCAATAAGCAGGGAAAACAAAACGATGGTTTCATGACGTCCAACGAGGCCTCACGGGGGACAGAAAGGTCCAACGTGGACCTGGAATCAAACGCTGGATCCTACATTTCCCAAAATGCAACTAGCTGTTGTCGCACACAGTTTGTAACAAACCCCCTTGCTGTGCGTCGTGGTGGTCCGTCCGTCTTACCTCTCTAATAGTCATGTCATCCTCCACATCTACGTCGTCCTGGAGACAAGAAGCAACAGGACACAAAGACATTCAGTGAACACACTCAACGCGGTGAAATGAGGAAACCAAACGCACACAAATAGTGAGGCTGTGAGGAAAGGAAAAAAAACAGGTACACAAACGACGGTACACAACGGCGTCCACTAGTACCGAGCGCCACGGCGCCGTGATGTGTCACGTGACCAAACAAAGAGCAGCGAGTACAGTCCATCTAGTGGCCGCGGGGGAAGGGTAGGGTGTGTGCATGTGTGTGTTTAAATGGCTGTGAAATATGATTTAGTCGTGTGCTTGCGTGCACATATTCACCACACACGTGTGCGGTAGAGAGAGAGAGAGGCAGAGCGAGTGTGACCCGGGGGCTGATGGGGGCTCAGCTCATTTGTCGTCAATGGCTCCGGTGGTCGACCCGTCGGTAACCCTAGCAACTGTTGCCGCGGGGCAAAAAGAGGTGTCCTACTGTAGCATCACGCAAGCAGGAGGCCAAACGTGCCCGAGGTCGACGAGACAGAACAGATGCACACGTGCGGCGTAAATGCAAAAGAGAGAGATTCGCTGTTCTATTAAAGGAGACGTGTTGTGAAGTTTCCTCTTTGGTGGGTCTACACGTTAATGTGTCTACCAACCCCCAAAAACGCCAGAGGAAAAACACGCGTTTTTTACGGGTCCCGTAATGAATTAATACAAGAGACAGAAGTTGAATAAAATGATATTCACACAGGAAAACGACGCTTCTTTAACATCAAAAGCATGAGAACGTGGTGGAAATCCTAAATACAAAAAAAAATGATGTGTCTCTTTAAGGGAGCAAATCTCTGCCTCCGGATACATGAGGTAAGGCAGAAGTGTGTGTGTGTGTGTGTGTGTGTGTGTGTGTAAAAGAGTGTTGACATTAGGCTGATGAAGCCGTATTGCTCACTGCGCTGTTTCCCTGACCAGACAAAGATTAGAAAGGTCCGTCGCCCCCCCTTCACCCCTCGTGCTGCAGCTATCCATCTTTCCTTCAATCAGTGGCAACCATCCAAGACTAGGTCAGTGGGGAACACACACACACACACGCACTCGCACTCGCACTTTGAGCCTGGAAACACAGATGAAAAAGAAAGGCAGCCCCCTTGCCCCCAGTGGGTAGAAGGGTATCAGCTTTCTTTACGCTGTCGATGTCGATGAAGAGGAAGGCCGAGCATCTTGGCGTCGATATTCAAAAGTCCCTCGTTCGACTTCTGTGAATACGTTTCGCTGCCAAAAGCAGTTTGAAAACAAACAAATAAAAGAGAAAACAAACAAAACAATGTCCCGGCCCTCTGATTGGCTCGTACTCGTCGACTCATTGGTCCGATTGGTCGAGACATGACGACTCGTTTGAGATAGTTGACGCACCAAAAGAGGCTGTATGAAGGTGCAGTCGGGCTTTTGAGCTAAATGCTAACATGCTCACAATGCTAGTGCTAGCAGGTTAATGTTTTAAGCTAACATGGCAAAACGGGACAGCTGGTGGGATCATCATTAGCTTAGCAGCCGTCTGGTAATAAAGTGTTCGAGACCTGATGGCAGCGTAGATCAAACTCAGATCAAAGTTTGTACCATTCATCCACGGGGGACCGTGCACGTCCACGCCCGTATTTACTGGACAACCATCGGAATGTCTTTGACGTAAAGAGGAAAACGCAGGTCATGGCCGAAGTCATCGGGATGCTTTGTCCGGGAACCAGGAAGTTTGGTGCAAATGAATTTGAGTGAGACGTCTTGAGATTCAGGGAAAATGTATCCTCAAGGGATGAAGATGACGTCATCGCATCAGAAGAACGCAACTCTCTGTCCACAGGTCGTCTCTCGGGACGCGACAAAACACCTCATTGCTACTTTCATCGTCATCGTCTAACTGAAACGGTGCGAAAGGGAAGCAGAAAGAAGATAATCACTAATCCCTCGTGTGCAGGCAATTAACTGCTGATTTCCGCGTCGCTGCTTATAGCCTTTAAATTCTATTACTGCCTTATTTGTGCATCCGATTAGATTACAGACTTAATGCGATTGTGAAATAACATCATTAAAGACTTTGTGCAAACTGCTGCGGCGCGGCGCAATAAAGAGGAGACGTCCTCAAAGGCTTTCGGGGAAAAGTTGGCTAATGAATCGTAACGACCCAACGAGTCCAAAGATCTCCGGCTTCACCTTGAGAAACCAAAAACTGCACAAAGTCGTTCCCAACGTCGCGACTGCTTCCGCCGATTCAAACCCGGATTCGTCACAGAGTCTGATATCCGTTCACGGCGCAAACTACCAAGTTCTCCAGCAGGGTTCTGTCTCTGCTGTTCGTCCCCAAACCATTCAGGAAATGAGAACTTCATCCCCCGAACGCTCTCCCGTCAGATAACCACGGGACGTTTTTAATGGGAGTCCGTGCTCTTTGCTCTATAACGTCCCTCAACTTACTGTGAACACTTGACCCCAATAAACTTAATAATCAAATCTGTTTGAAAAAAAACAAACAAAAAAAAAAATTGTCTCGCTATGAAATAAAGTGCCCTGAATTCTGGATTCGTCTGAACTCGTCTGGATTAAATGGATCAGCAAGTGGTTTGTATCAAACGGATGATTTACCCAATTGGTGACAGATGGTTTATGCTTTTTACTTGGAAAACGTTGGTGGTTTTGTACGAATTAAAAACAATTGACTCAACAGCATCAAGCTCTAAAATAACATCCGACAGGAATAAAACGTATGAATCCAGAGTGACTCGTTAACAAGGGCAACCATCGAGAAACGCTGTACGTAAATATACATTCAGCGTAAAATAATTTGGTATTCTTGGTGAGAGTTGCTGTGACATAAATGATGTTATCTTTGCGAGAGAGTTACTACTGAGTAGTTTACTTCATTAACCAGGGTTTTGATAAATTCTCAGTCGGTCACAAGTAAGAAAAACGTCCCATCACCTGTAACTCTTCATTTGGTTCAGCAAGCGAACGTTGGATCCATCAGCTGGGTGTGAATATTAAGTAACTACTTGCATCAGTTTGTTTGCTGCAATCGAAGTTTCCACTTTGTAAACATGTAATTATAAAATGGCTAAAAACTGCATTTTTATGCCGATGATGCCAAAGATTTGACGTGTTTTAAATAATGGGGAAATAAATACGTTGCGCTTCCTCCTCAGCTGCACAATAACCATTCGTCACCTAAAGTCCCCAAATTGTGAGCGACGCTGGAATGTGTGCGATCGTCTCGGCGGACGAGTCCCCAGATGTCTCAGTGACTTGGCTCATTATCTCCACTAAATTCTGCAGTTATTTTTCATAATAAGGCTGAATAATAACAATGAAATAAAGTTAATGAACGAGGGAGACGATCAAATCATTCTTAACTCGACTTTCTTCTCCCCTCTGGACCTTTTTCCTCATTTTTTCTCATCTTATTAAGGCGACGAAAACATTAACGTGACTTTTCATGTGTCTCCCCCCCAAACGATCTAAAGAAACAGAGAAGAACTCCGTGAGGAGAGAGAGGCCAGAAGCCAGCAAAATGAATAAAGCATGAAGGCATCAGAGGCCGGAATGGAGGAAAATAATGAGAAAAACAGCCAGGAGAGAGCGAGAGAGGCAGCATCATCGCTCTGCAGACTGCTGATGTCACCTACATCAGTCTGGATGGAAGGAGAGGAGGGGTGTGTGTGGGGTGGGGGGGGCTATAACTTTCCCCCCCACGCCGCGCCCCCAGCGTGTTAATAATATTATTAACAGTAATACCTGACGACATGCAGGACGCCCCGAAATACAGCGCGCCACTAGTGCGCCATCTGGGTCGGCCACACGGAGCCAATCACCTCGTTCAATGACATCACGCAGCGGCAGATCAATTAATGAGGAAACACAAATTATGGATAAAGGCGCCGAACTAAACACCCTCAGAAGGCCGCTTTCGTTTCAACTATTTCAGGAGCAAAGTTCCTTTCATGCTCAATATGAAATTTGTGTCTCTTATTGAAAACAAAGGGTACAAATAAGGTTCTCATGGCACATCAATCTCACCCAGATTGAGACCTCACAGTGGAATTTGTCAGTTTGCAGTTGGGCCGATGCGCCGCTTCGTGCCGGCGAGTGATTCAGAACGTGAACAGACTTCAATAATCGTCCCTGACGGGTGAAACAAACGGAGCTCCTTAATTACCTCAAGTACAAATCACCAACGGCGCTAATGGAGCTGCGCTGACACGACTGGCAGGCTGAACTTAATTTGTTCACCTGGTAAAGAATTAGGAACTTAAAAGATTGTCAGAAGACAGAAACACGGGATAGAAAAGAGTTTTGCTCAGACTTCCTCAGATATTCATTTCCACTTGTACCTCAGGGCTGCGCGTTCTGAACTAAAAAAGGTACAAAACGTACACTCTGAATCAACACATCAATTCATATTTGATTAAAGCTTTTAGATCTGGAGTCTATATCTGGCGTTGCATCATAGCACTTGATTGAAAGCAGAAATGTTCAGAACATGCTCACCCATTGGGAACTCTTTAAGTTGAGGGGTGGCTCCTAGTGAATGGGATGACATCATATGTGACCAGTTAAAAAAAACATCTCATGGCCTTCGACCAAAGATCCAAGTGCGTGAATGTTTGATCCCCAAATCACTGCGTTTCACGCCGCTGGACGTCCTCGTACCGCCCAATCGTTCCCCTCCATTTCTGATCAGGGGCTTGTTTTCATTGATTGACATGAAGGGATGCAGCCGGAGGTAATTGGACAGCAGGCCTCACCCCAGATCCCCCGCCCGCCCGCCCGCCCGCCCGCCCAATAGCTCCCCGGGGCTTCCATGCATCATCATTTGATCCGAGCGGCTCCTGGAACGATGTCATTCAAATACCTGTCCAGTTCCAGTGAAGAGACACAGGGCTCCTATCTGGGTACAGACCCAGAGGAACACGCCCCTCTGACAGCAGACCCCCCCTCCCCCCCCACAGGGAATGGGACGGACGGGTTTGCGCGCCCTGGTGAGGCCGTCACTGATTGGACGCCTCAGGGGTGACACGGCTGTCTAATGAGCAGCACGGCATGCTGGGAGGATGAACGGCCTCGTCCTCGTGGACCACAACGGAAAAAAAAACACGTCTCCATTTTTTTAAACCACTGCCATGGTTATTTCCTCAAATTTGTTCTGTATTTAACGTCTTAAGATCAGCCTGAGAAAGACTTTTGCAGCAAGCGGTGAAGTCACAGCGTGCTGAGGCTTTGAATCACTGTGGCAGCTTGAGAAATTAATCAAAAACAGGTGTTCAATTTCTTTGAATGTTTTAAAATTTATTTATAAATAGCTGGTAAATTATAAAGCTGCAATGTCTTCTGTTTTCTAGTTTTATCTACTTTTTAAAACTGCATTTTCTACATGGAGAAAGCTTCTCAATATTAAATAACCACCATTGGTTAAAATAAGTAATTTTATGTGCGTTAAAGCTGGTTTCATGCACCTTTTTTGGGATTCTTCAACTAGGAGCAGCTAAAGACAGCAAACCGCTAGAAGGTCCAATGAGGAAGTCGCTCATTAGCAGTCGTGGTGTTTCAGCTGTTGTTGGTCTCCGTAACCTCTACTGACCGTTGGACCAATGAGAGGAGGTTAAGATGGACGGATGCCCCGGCCAATCACGTAAGCAGCTAGAGGCAGTGACAGGTCAGTGGGGCGGGGTTACAGGCTGCACGAGGACGAGGGCGTTCAACACTGCTTTTGGCACGATGGCGCAGACTGGCTTCGGCTGGGCCTGGTCCAGATCTCAGTCCATCGGCATTTTGGGAGGAGGGTGGGGGGGATTAGCCCTGAAATGGAATGGCGGCGGACAGTCGGCTGATTGGCTGATGGACCTGTTGCCGGGCAGGTTCCAGTGATTCGGGTGGCTCTTACCACTACGGATATCCGGACTCGTTTTGAGGGCTTCCTGAGCTCAGGAGGCTCCACGTTGTTGTTTTTCTTTTCCAGGCAACCAGAGAGAAGCACACAACGTTAACAAGACCCGCAACTGTACTTTGACTTTGCAAAAAGTATGTGTGTAAATATACACACACACACACACACACACACAGTCCTTGCAACGCCGATTTTGCGTGACCAAACCTCATTGCAGCTGTGGGGGAACATTTTTTATTGAAAAAGTATTTCTAGGAAACAAGCCGTAAGCAGAGAAGAAGCAGAAGATTTAAAAAAAAAAAAAAACAGCATTATGCAACACCGACACGAAGTGAGAAGGGTTTTATATTGACTCACTGTGTGTGTGTGTGTGTGTGTGTGTGTGTGTGGGCGGTACTGTACTCTACAGCGTGAAGGACTGTATGTGAGAGATAACGTAGGACCGTGTGGGTGTGCACAATGTGTGAACGACAGCATGTGAGCCACTGTGTGTGTGTGTGTGTGTGTGTGTGTGTGTGTGTGTGTAATGCGCTCTCTTACCTCCAGGCCTTCTTTCTCTGGAGTGGCACAGAACAGGTTCTTTAACGCAATGCCAGAATTATCATCTGGGCCTGAAAAAGAGAACGAAGGAGAGATTTCATCAGGTCTCCATCTATTATTATTATATTCTGTCAGATGACCTCGTCTAGACAATCGACACAAATACGGCTGCATCATCTGCAAAGAGTCGGAATCAGAGGATTCCTCCTCCATTCAGAATGAATGGACTCATTGTTACAGTCACTGTACAACAATAGAAGCACAACTTCTAGAAGCTCCTCTTACAGCCATGATTGACTGCAGGAAGCTGTTGGTTATCGAGCTAAATTAAGTTCTTCTACATAATCATTCCCTTTTCTTTTTTTACATTATTGGTAACAGAGTAAATATTGTATATTTTGCTTTCTAAATAAGTGAGTGAGGGAAGGATTGTTTTGGCCTTTTTCTATTAAGTAATCAGTCCTAAAATTATTTTCTCATCATCCAAGAGGGGATACGGTTCAATAATGTGACTTTAGAGACAGAAAGTCTGTGTGTGTGTGTGTGTGTGTGTGTGTGTGTGTGTGTGTGTGTGCACACTTCTTACTTAGGGGGATCTCGGCGGGTGGCTCCATCACAGAGGGTCTCTTCAGTGCAGGTTTGAGGGGCTTCTGAGAGACTGGACGAACTGGGCTGAAAGTGGACTCCTCAGTAGAGATCTACACACACACACACACACACACACACACAGACACATTAGACAAATGGACGTCCTCCCTCAGAGGGAGATGGAGGAAAATCAGAACTGGGAAAACAGCAGAAGAGATCAAATATGCACTTGGATGTAAAATATCACGACTTTGCATGCTGGCGTATCCGGTGACCTACAAAATGTTGTTGCCTGGTTGTGTTAATAACGTCTCTGAAGTGGAGGGAACATCCACACATCAAATATCTCCATATAAAACCCACAGAAAAAGAAAAATCTGCCCGTTTGTAGATCCATTAATATTCCTCATAGACTGGCTGAAGTTGTCTTTTGATTTACTTTTAAATAGCAGAGTTTTTATAATAATACTTGTATGTTTTATTTCAGCAATGTTTTTCCAAATGTCCCCTTTAGTGATATTTTGGAAAAAAGGGACCAAAAAAATCTGAAAAGTCCATTTAACTCAGAAAAACAAAACCATTATTGCTGCTTCAAAAGGAAGTAGTTTCAGAGGAAACCACAAAAAAATAAACTTAAAATAATTATTGTGTGATTAATAGCAATCAGCTATCAGGAGTTTTAATACAAACTAAACTAACTTGTATCACCATTCAAAAGAAGGATTGCGCACACGCACACAAGCCGCTACATACAGCCTCACAGTCACAGCTTTTTCATACGTCCACATTTATCAAGAGTTATTAAATGAGTGCTCTTTGTTGACCGTCCGACCTCGGCGACCTCTGACCTGGAAGCGGACCTCCTGACTGGCCCGGCGGCCGCCGTCCTTGCTGCCCGCGTCGGACGCCACCGAGAGGCGCCTCTTCTCCCCCACGGCTCGCTCCCTGATGAACTCCAGACGCCTGGACCGGCCCAGCTGCAGGGAGAGCAGCGCCTGCAGCTGAGCTCGCTCGATGGAGCCCAACAGGATCATGGACTCTGGGTGGGGTGGGGGGGTAATGGAGGGGGAAGAAACAGAAGAAGCAGATGAAGGAGGAGAAGATGAAGGAGGAGATGAAGGAGGAGATGGAGGAGTGAGCAGACTGCAGGAGATTCTGTACACGTGTTGCAGCACTGCAGACCACTGAGTTACATAACCAGAATGCAGGGTGTGTATCAACTAGTGTGTGTGTGTGTGTGTGTGTGTGTGTGCGTGTGCTGCCTGCCTGTCAGTAATTGCCTCTGTGACGGTTCGTGCTGATCAGGTATTCGGTGAAATGACGCAGCTAATTGTTGCTGCACGGCGGCGTAACGCGGCCGGCTCATGAATACCAAACGCACACTTTGTGGTTCGAACCTCAGACTCAACACAACTCAACACAACAGCTGAGCACCATTTACTCCCTCAGGTAACAACTGGTTGTTGCTGTAGTGCAGAAGGACTCACACCAGCACCACGTGTTTCTACTACTGATGTCTGTGTGAATAATATTGAAATATTACGACACACGTTTATCATTTGTGGCTCCTCGTCTTCATCTGTGCAGTTTGTTTCCTCTAATGAAGCTTTGACCACCAGGGATGAAGATCCCGTCTCACCGGTCGACTCCACCAGCGCCAGCGTCTTGAGGTGCCCCGTCAGCAGCACGTTGTGCAGGTCCCGGTAGCAGCAGTTCAGGGTGATGTAGCGCACGTCCCGCACCATGATGTCCTCCACCCGAATGTTGTACTTCCTGAGCAAGAGGAGGGAGATCATTCATCAGGCAGAGGGAGGAAGAGGGACCACCGACCTTCAGTCCCCTCCATCAATAGCGGGAGTAAGAAACCTGTTGATCCGTTTGCCACAGTGACCCTCGCCCGCTCCTCCTCCACCCAGAGCTCAGCGAACGAACCCTTTGAGTATCTTTGAGTAAAGATGATTTGATTGAATGAAGTTCATTCAAAAATCCAATTGGTTGAAGCTTCCAGTCATCAATATTTCATCAATATTTGATGAAGCTAATCGAAGATAATTGAGGTTTATTTGACGTTGATGAGAAGTTGTCATAATTGCCGTAGTCCAACTGGACGAATGCAATAAAAATACATCGCCCACATTCCTCTCGTCGAAACCCGATGGCTACGTTACCCACAATGCAACGCTGACCGTTTGTCAGGAGATGCAAACATCTGCTGAAGCGGCTCCACACAATCACAACGTTCACACCTGCAGGTGATGATGGCGGAGACACGACTACAGAGACCTCATGAGAGCGTTTAACTCACCCGCCCGCTGCACGCGACCCCTACGGAAGCCCACAGGGGACCATTAAAATGTCTGTATGAATTCCAAAATAGCAGTTTTGTGTTATTTGAGATCAATTTAAGCTAAAAGCAGCATTTGTATGACGTGGACACTACCGGGTTAATAAGGTTGGCATGCTAACATGTAGTGAAGAGAGGTTAGCATAGCATATCTAAAGGTACCGGGACGCACCGCAGAAAGATCACCTTTGTTTTTTGTCATTTCTGAAAAATGTTTTATTTTGAAAACAGGCCGGACTCTCTCCTAGTTACGTGCGCTCGTCCCTCTTGACGGACAGAAATGTGACATTGGTCCAAAGACCTCCTGTAACGAGACAACCGGATACATTCCCCCGTACGTACTCGTGGTGCCCCCAGCCCAGCTCGGGCAGGTAGGGCAGCTTCTTGATGCGGATGATGGAGTCGTAGAGCGACGGCTGCAGCGACTGCGCCACGGCGTTGGCCAGGATCACCGCGATCATCACCGGCAGGATGTGGGAGATCTGACCGGTCAGCTCGAACACGATGACCGCCGTGGAGACCGTGTGGGTGACGGCGCCCGACAAGGCCGCCGCGCCTGTTTCAGAGGAGGTGAGCAAAAGAAGAACGGATGCAGTTCAGATCGCTGGTTTTTCAAGGTGGTGTCTGCTGCTGAATAAAAGGGGGGGGTCCTTGAGGTGGTTTTCAGGGACGTCATCCATCAAAATGAAGAAAAGAACAAAAGTTTTGTTATTAACATAATTTCAAGACGGTCATGTTTTTAGCACCCGTATGCAGTAGAGAATCTCCTCGCACGCCGCATCCCACATCACACCATCTTCTCCGACCCATAAACCTCAAACTTCTACTAATATAGTAATTCCACCAATTGTTCCCCGTCCAATGAAGAGCAACACGAAAGCTACATCAGAGAGGCGAAGGGAGCTCGACGCGATGGACGAGAAAAATACAACAACTCAATACAACAGAAAGAAAGCATTCAGATGAAGAGAAAGATGGTGGGCGACTTCTGGTCTTGTGACTTAATTAAGCCCGTGTGTGCGTATCCATCTGCTCACATAAACGCCGCCGCCCCAACATGTAACCCTCAAATCCAGGGGTCTCAAACTCAAGTCAGGTACGGGCCAGATGCAGCCCACCTCGACCGAACGCGGGCCAGACCATTATGGCCGACGGGGGGGGATGACACTGACGGTCCGACCGGCGAACGGAACGGTCGGCGCTGGGGTGGAGGTTGTAAGTGGCTGCTAACAGCGAGGTTGCTACAACATGGAACTCGCGGGCCGCACTAACATGACACTTTCATATGAAGGCGGGGGCCACAAAATATCGTCCCGAGGGCCGCGAGTTTGAGACCCCTGCTCAAATCACACCGGCTGACACTCGACACCGAGCAAAGCAGCAACACAATGAGAGGCTTTTACTGTGAAAGGTAAGAGGCTTTTACTGTGAAAGGTCGGAATAAAATAAGCAGAAAAACACACTTTGCTATTTTCAAGAAAATGAAAGATGCGTTTTACATAACTCAACTACTGTGGTACAATTTAGATTTCTTTGGGAAGAGTTTGGAATAAAAAGTTAATTTTCCAAACTCTTCAGTAGGTTTTGAGCCCTCGGCAGCGTTGCTACGAGCTGTGAAAGTCTTTTTGTCTGCTGTTATATATATATATATATATATATTTTATTTTATAAAGTCCCATCCGGCGATCTTTCAAATGGAACTGGAGTTTGATTTTCATCACGGCTCATTTACAGCCTCAGGTATTTATCTCCACTTCCCACGAGTTCAAGCAGAATATTCATGCCGAGTAAGAAAAATATTTTAGTGCAGGTCCGACAAATTTTAACGATATTAAAAAGAGTCAAATCTGACAATGTGGCTTTAAAAGAAAAAGAAGCAAAAACACGAGAGAAGTAATAGAAAAAGTGAGAGAAAGTCCGACTCACCCACGACGGCGTACCCGCCCGGCACGATGGGGTAGATGGTGCCATCTGTGTTGATGCCATCTGGGAACCAGGCTGCCATGCTCTCTCCGACCAGACGACCGAAGGCCGCCCCTGGTGAGCACACAAATCCACAACGGGAACCATGAGGCTGTGCGTCGATGGAGACAGAAACAGGACGACGTGAAGGGAACGAGCGGCGATTCTTACCGATGACAAACACCGGCATGAAGGCGCCGCAGGGCACCGGGATGGTGGTGGCCAGAGCCGACATCCAGAACTACAGGAGGAACGAAGACAAAGACGCGGCGTGAAGATCAACAGGCCGGCCAGGTAGCCGAGGGGCACCAGCGTTCGAGGCGATGGAAGCTCATGGCGAGCATTAAATATATGAGCGATCGTTCGACAGGTGGCCAACATCGACCAAACCATCCTAACTAAATAACCACTTTATGATAAAAACGTCTTTTTGACTGATCATAAACAAAGACTGCAACAACAACACAAAGGCGAGGATACATTTTGCTCCGTGACCATAGACGTCTATGGGAAAATGGGTTTATGGTCTCAATCTCTCGTTCCAGTCTTCTTCAACACTTCATGATGTTCATTGAGTAAATGATGGTCCACGTAGCGTCAAACTACAGACCATAAAGTAGCGGACGCTTTAGGGCGGGGCTACACGCTGATTGACAGGTCTCTACATCCCTCATCTTCATCCTTTGGTTCATAAACTAGCGGGTGATGAAGACAACGAAGCCACTTTTCACCATAAAACCCACTTATTGTCTCATCATACTCGAATCCTGCAGTTAATAACCCCCCGTTAACCGCCCCCCTCCCTCCCCTCGTCTATAGTTAGCTGTAATTAAGGCCGGCTGCCATGGTGAAGTAATGGATCTCCGTCTGTAACCTTGCACCGCCGCCGTTTTCACGCCCGGCGCACACACAGGAAGGTGTTCACACACACACTCACATCCTGGCGCTGACTCATCACCCAGAATCAGCGCCGAACGGCGCCGGAGAGCAACCAGACGCACAACCGGGCAGAGACACTAAAGAGTAATCCTTCGTCTCGGCCCAGTAAAACCATAACAAGAGGCAGAAGGTCGAGAGGATGTGGGGCTTTAACTCTATTACGGCGGCTCACACTGAAATAGAAAATAATACACTGCACGGCGGTTTACTGCCATGACACCACCTGAAGGGTTAAAGGGTCAACAGGGCAGTAGATCGTAGCAGTGGGTGGCAATAAAAATGTGCACAAACATCCTTTTTATGGGCTTGTTAAAACACTATGTGACAAAACTCCCTTCACCGATATACTTGTACTCCCTAAAGATCTGTAACAAACGTTTGCTTCCATATTACAGCAATAAATTCAACTAAAGAGATCAAATTTCTGCTGTTTATCGTCTACGAATATGGAAATTTAGACAGAAAAAACAAACACAGTAATCTGATAACTAAATTGTTGAGGTCTTATTGACATTATGACAGTTCTTTTTTTTATTTAATTGGATGAAAGCATATTTGAAATAAGTTTTCAAAAGTTTGAATGCTGATTATTGGTCCGAGACTTTTTCCACTTTTGAATAATACAAATATAATGCATCTGATCCCAGTTTAATAAGCTCTGAATGCGCGCGCGCGTACACACACACACACACACACACACACACACACACACACACACACACACACACACACACACACACACACACACACACACACACACACACACAGGAAGTTGGCTGAGGTGTCCTTATAGGACGGGAGACTTAACCATGGCAACCCATGTGATCACTGCGGAGGACGTTACAGTCCCCCTGCAGGTGGCTCGGGGTTACCATGGAGACGGACTGATGGCCACCGGTCCGGAGTATCGCACCACGCTCAGCGTGGGAAGAAATACTACAAAATATTAGCATTAATAGACTTTATGACGCACTCTATGGTGTTGAACCGCTCAGCTTAAAAGCCTCCGTGCTGATCAAAGGTCTTATGCCCTGTAACCTGGAGCCCCATAGTGGGCTTCTGCCCTATGAGGTGATACAACCAGCCAGACTGCGTATAATTACGACGTTTCGTAGCTGCTGCTTGTGAAGCAGCGATGGCTCACTGTCGCCCAGCGGAGTCCTCCACGTTTCATCTGACCGAGCGTTAGTAAGTGACCATAAAAACACCCGCGAGGACCTCCGGCCTCCGCCTGAAGCGGCGATGAACCGCGAGGCTCGTGAAGCCTACGGGCAAGAAAAGCAAGCCCGTGGGTTGTCGGTTCAAAACCTCGGGGAGGGCAAAAGAAGCAAAAGTGAAAGCCTTCTTCATCAAAATCTGATTAAATAGGAACCAACGGAAGCTCAAATGTAGAGTAAGTCCCTTGATATGAGGCCCCATAGAGGAACAATAACTGGTTGCTTCAAAAAGAACAGAAGACAATGTCATCTCAGTTCATCCCAATGGATGAAAGGATCTGAAGACCATCGACCGTTAGAGGAAGGAGGAAACATCTCAGGTGAACATCGGCCTTTCATCGATACCCAACACAAACGGTGCGGCTGGATTAATTGCATATTTATCATATAATTGATCGATACCGTACTCATTACCTGGAGGGGGGATTCTTGAGTTTCATCAGATTTTAATGAAGGACACGCGTTTTATTATCCGTTTCATCAAGAAATGTTCTCTCGTTGGAGAACTTTAAACGACAGAACGACGCTTTGCTTGATTATAAAACATAATTCCCTCCGTTGTACCTGTCAAACACACACGGTTTACAGGATCAGTCATAAGTATTCATCCAGTTTCAAACGCAGATTATTATTATTATTAGTATTAAACGTGTGTGTGGTAAACAGCAGAGAGGAAGAGGAGGAGAGAGGAAGGATTCTCGGGCCGCAGTACATTTATACTGCATTTAACTCGTGGGTCATCGGCGAGTCACATTCAGGAGGACAGTCTATTGCCCCGGGTGGAGGGGGACGTGGGGCCTTGAGGGCCCCTTCTTCTATTCCCGCTCCAATTACAACACACGCACACACTAATAATATATAGTTGTTGCTTTTTAATGATTGAATTGATAATAATAATTAAACTATTCAGGGCGGCTCCTGTTGCTGAGGCGCCGACGTGGACTTCCTGAAGTCGAGCAGCCGGATCGAGAGGCGCCGCAGAAGTTCACCGCTGGAGGCGGAGCGACAAGACGGCTGCCAGGCGGAATAAAAGAACCGTTCATTAACCGGGGGGGGGGCAATCTCCCCTTTGAAGATCACCAGGCTGAATGCGAGGAAAAGCAAAGGCTGCAATTACACTCACTGTGTGCGTGTGCGCGTGTGCGTGTGCGTGTGTGTGTGTGTGCGTGTGTCGGAGAGAGGACACACTGATGCTCGATGGGGTTCCTGCAGGTGGGGGGGATTGTGTGTGTGTGTGTGTGTGTGTGTGTGTGTGTGTGTGTGTGCACGCGTTCTACTGCACACATCTCACCCCCCACGTCACACATGGGACGAGCTGCATTCGTCTTTGGTCACCATGAGGACAGAGGACGCACACATGCACACACAGGGTCAGAGGTCACGGGGAGAGGAGCGATGGAGCCGCACGACGTCCATTTAGCGTCAAACAGACCCTGAAGCAGGTTCGGGTATTAGAACTGCGTGTGCACGTTACGTGCACGTCACGACGATCAAGTCATTACCTTCAGTTTATGTGCAGCTTCAACGTTGAGTGTTTTAAAACCAGATAAACATGCATTTGTAACTCGAACGTGTGCTCACACAATATTCAATACAAGCCTTCTGTTCCGCACCCACTCACACTTGTGCAGAGCCTCTTTGTGTGCTTCACACCACACGCACGACACAACCAGCCCTCGATGCAGAGAGCGGGACGTCGACAGCCTCCGTTTCTTTTGTATTTGTAAAAGCCCATTTAGTTTAATAAATAAAATCACTGTTATGTAAGAGAAACACTCACAAAGCGTCCGGAGGTGCGTTCGGCCTCCTCGCGTGAACGGAAGCTTGAATAATAAACAAAAAACGACGGCATGCAGATCTTTGCACCAACATCTAGATTACTCATTAACCCCCCCCCCCCCTGCCCCACTCCTACCTTCATGACGATGAAGAGGACCAGGGTGACGAAGACGTTGACCTGCGGGTGCGTCCAGGCCTGCGAGTGTCCGATGTAGTCGAAGTCCTCGGCGATGCCCTGCTTGGCCCACGTCCGGTTGTCCAGCAGAGTGACCAGAGACTCCTTCTGGGTCAACTGGGGGCACATATATTGGTTATAAAACCTCCGTACTTTTATTCCTTTCTTCTCGAATAGATTCAATGATGAACTTTTCATGTCTTTGTATTTTTAACATCTGTCAGCTGAATCCGTCGGTGACGATCGATCAAAACCCACAAAGGAACGTTGACAGAACGTCACATGACTCACGCTGTCAATCAAAAGTCCTCCACAAGTCCTGCATGCTCAGTGAAGAACATGTCCTCCCCTCTGGGCTGGAAGCTTCTATACAACAAGGCCTCTTCTCTGTTGCCCGTTGACGTGTGATCACTCCAACATGCGACTGAACACGTGACCCCCCACACCTTTAGATTAGAACAAAAACCTGGGTATGGAAATAAAAATGCTTCAGGAAGAAGACGGGCTGAGAAGGTCCTGAAAGATGTCGCTTGAGATGAAAGATAGCAGAGGGGAGGGAGGGGGGCAGCTGTCGCCCGTTGTCACGGCGATGTCGGCCAAGGGCTCCAAGAGCCAGACGCAAAGATTTAAGACGCGTAATTGAGTGTTTTAAGAGGAGAGGGCAGAAGCCTGACTCACCCACTCATCACCAACGCTGTGTGTGTGTGTGTGTGTGTGTGTGTGTGTGTGTGTGTGTGTGTGTGTGTGAGAAGCTGCACAGAATGTGCCTTTCTTTTACATTCGGATAATTTGACTGATGAAGGGGGTGAAATTGGAAACACATCAGATAAATCCAGATGTCCTTTCGGGTTCTTCCACGTGGCAGCGGAGCGCGTTTTAAGGGAACGAGGCGGCGTGCAGAACCTACCTTGCCTGCCATGAACTGTCCGAAGCCGGGTGGGAACGTTAGTGTGGAGATCAGCAGCGTGACGAGCGCCGGGTACAGCAGACGCCTGAGGGAGAGGAAGTCAACGGTATCCAACAATTTAGCATGAAAAGAGTACCGCTATGGCATGCACGTTATTGTAAGGAAGTAAGAAAGTACCTCAAAAGCTAAATTATACTTAAAGTAGATGTATTATTCACCCAGTTTTACCTTGGAAGAATCCAGAAATGAAAAAGGTCTTAATAAATTGAACTAAAACTACGAAACATCAGTTTCCGGACCTTCACAACGCAGGAGATTGAGCTGCAGAGACACCGACTGCCAATATTCTATTTGATGTTGGTGGGAAAACATCGGTATTTGGCCACGTTTCTCACCAGAAACTACATTTTAACAAGATGGCATATGAACGCATTATGATCGGCCCAATACGCCGATTTACTAAGTAGAGCCTGAAACTTGGATATAGCGGATTGGCTTTCGACAGACGAGCAGAAGATCTGATAAAGACAGCTTATTTACTGCCAAAATCTTACTACTTAAGCAGTGCAAGGCAAGTTTTTGGAGGCATGTAGATGTTGAACAGAAGAGGCCCCAGAATGTTTCCCTGGGGAACGCTGCATGACATTTCAGTCGCTCCCATGCGTGACCAACTACACTCAAAGTATCCGTGGTCCTTTGAGTGGGATTCAAACCGGTTTAGTGCCACATAGTCAAACTCGTTCTGCATTCCGCAGGAACAGTTGATGCTTAACCGTTTTTAATAGTCAAATATATTTGTACAGTGGTGAACACACAACAAAGGAGACTTGGATCGAGATTATTTTTTACATTTTTAAGCCGCGTTTTACCTTAATTCATCAATACTTTGCTTTTAAGATCCTCTGTTCGCCGCCGAGCCACGAGGGAAACATTCAAGGTAACAAAGCGGTGAGTTTTTTACGTACTGATGGAGATGTTTTCTTCCGTAAGTACAGTAATCAACCGTACAGCTGGTTGGACCTACTTTTTCATGAGGAATCTGTTGATGGCCTTCTGTTTCCTGATGAACTGGACAATCAGCCGGTTCAGGTAGACAAACAAAGCCCCCCCGAAACCACTGGCAATGCTGCAGAGGTAGAGAACACACACACACACAATGTCAATAATAATAAATGAGTCCAGGCTTAAACAAACCACGGCCCCCTCCCCTCGTCCCCGGTACTAAACGAGCTGAAGGTGTTGAGTCTCAACGTGGAAGAGTAAAAGGAAAAAGTCTATGAAACGTGTGGGAGGGACGGGAAGGAAGGAAGGAAGGAAGGACATGACGGTGAGCGAAGGAGATGAGGAACGAACAGAGAAGGGGAGGAAGAGCTGTCGGTGGGAGTCCTCTTCATCTCGGGGGAGGAAAGAACAGACTCCGACAACCTAAGGCGGAGAATTTGATCTTCCTGCATTATTAATTCCCTCAAATACCTTTGAATGAATTATGTACATGATGATGAGAGTCGTTCGAAGGATGGATCCTCGTTTGAGTTTCTAGACCAGAACGAGGATCAGGATTCTGGGTCTCGTTAGGCGGGGTCACGGTGGGTGGGGGCAGGTGAAGCACATTAGCACATTAGCACATTAGCATCAGGTGTAAACAGGAAGTAGAAGAAAGCGCGTCCGTCCTCTGCAGCACGAAGCACAGAGCAAACTCTCGGTGTCCCAGTTTGCTGAGACACTGACCGACTTTCCTCGCTTGACAGCTATTGGCAGAACAAGATGGAATCACACACACACACACACACAACACACAAATCAAGTGAAATCAAAAGCTCACCCGATGACGGCGAAGGCGGGAAGCTCCTGGAGGTCAAAGGGGAAGTCGAGCCGGAAGCGTGTTTTAAAAAGGGCCGTGATGGTCTCTGGGGAAGGACGACAAAGGGTGAGGAAGGAGAACATGCTGCAGTCAGAGCCCCCCACAACCCCCCATCTCACTGTCAGGCAGGAAAACGGGTCAAGGGGGGAAAAGGTGAGAAGGATATTACCCCTCTAGGGGTTTTCAACTGGTTTTGTCCCAGTGATCATTTTTTGCGTACCGACGAGGGGGGAATTGACAACAACCAATAGGGGACAAGTCATTAAATACTCGTCATGCATTATATTGCATTGCATATCATGCGTGCTGGTCAACTAGTCTAAATTTAATTTTAGCGAAATGTTTGCGTAGTTTAGAGTGACAAATCGTACCAGCGTACTTTGAACAGGTTGGCAGGTCTGCTTATTGATAGAACGGTGGAGCACTTCACCTTCTGCCTCGTCGGTCCCCTCACCTCAACATCTACCTCCTCGAGAACGCTAGCGTTAGCTAACGGAGCTTTAGCTAGCTGGCCAACGTCGCGTTAAATGACTCAACTCATCAAGCTGTAGCTAACGTTAGCTAAGTCTATGTCAACAAAGCTCCCGGCTAACTTTAGTTAGATATATACCAGGAAATATTAAAATGATTGAAACCATCACTCACCCTGTTCGCAGTTCACTGAATATGAATACGCCCCCCAAAAAACAACTCATCGAATCTACACCATTCACTTAGGTCACCTGTTTTGGTTTCAAAACGGCGAATTTCGCCGAAAGGTGAGGGATTTTCATGCCTGCACTGTACAACCGCCCCCCCGAGTAGGAGAGCTGGACGTGTCGTCGTTATGACGACACTCTTGTGGTTCACGGCCCGACACTTTGAAGAGTAAGAGTTCGGCGTTGTGTGCAGGCCGCCATCTTGGCTTTTTTGCCATCATTGAACAGGAAGTGAGCGTATACATGTATCCGGACTGAGCATAGAAAACCTGTCAATCAGCGTGTAGCCCCGCCCCAGTTTTATGATCCGTTTGTTTTCTTCTTTAAAAAGACGTTTGAGTCACAGCCGTGGAAGTGAAACGAGTCTCGGAGGCGTCACAGACGTCTCTGTAGTTCTTTAGATCTAGAAAACCGTGTTTTGGGCCGTACCTTCGTCCCTGTTCCACACGGCCAGAACTCTGAAGATGAAGGCACTGAAGGTAGCAGCAAAGAAACCTCTCCAGTAGTTCCTCACCGCGAAAAACGTGGACGTTACTTCAATACTGAACAACACTCCTGCAACACACACACACACACATTAGACCGCCACACACTAAACACCATAAAGAACACACACAACATGGGTCCACTGCACTAATAACACACGTAGTGAAATACGCAAATACTTGAAAACAACATTTACAAAAAGGTGACCTGAAATAATTATCGTTCACGACGCTCGCTGTAACCGACCGCACGAGGTTCGCTCACCTCCGATGGGGGCGGCGAAGCAGCAGCCCACGCCCACGGCGCAGGCCGCCGCCAGCATCTCGATGTTCCTCGACTCGTTCTGAGGACGGGAGAGTTCACACGAGTTACATTTCATCGTTTTAACCCCGTTGGGCTCCTCACACATGGCGGATCATACGAGGTAGCATGTTACGTTGGTATCGTATCTCCTAGTGTGTTCTTCATATGGGGAATGTGTATTTTATGTTCTGGAGTAATGTGTGTGCTACAACCTGCTGCTGTAACACAATAAAGTGCACACTGTCACTGTTACTGAAAGTTAAATATCATAAAACGACTATAATGACGAACTCTTGACGTTGACGTTCAGAAATAAAGCACAACCACAAAGCTGATGGCGCGAAATCGAGGATAAAATACAAAAAAAAAGAAAAGCGGTGGATGAAGAGGTTTCATGCTTCCACCTCAAACCAAGAGCCTCCCCCCCTCCCCTCCCCCTCCCTCCCCCCAGTCCACCAGGTCCCCGTTGATGGAACAGCAGTGAGAAGTAGGAAAGCACTGAAAGTCCTTTTAAGTTCTATGTTTGAGGGACGGGACAACGGCCCGATCTTACTCACCTTCTTTCCCACGAGACGTCTTTCAAGCAGCGTGGCAGTGGTAGAGAGAGGTTAGTGTGTGTGTGTGTGTGTGTGTGTGTGTGTGTGTGTGTGTGTGTGTGTGTGTGTGTGAGGGAGCAGGATAAGACACACACACTAATAATAATAATAAAAAATAACTTACACTGCAAAACACAGAGAAAATAAAAATAAATAAAAGGGGGAAGAGGTTTTCAGCTACCCAGTTGTAACCACTTATGTGTCACTCAATAAATTATCTAATATATAAAAAGAGGATTTAATATTGAAAAGCTTGAATAAATACTTTATATTTATTCTCTTCCTGTCAAAGTTTGTACGATTTTGACAAAATCCCAATAGGTGAAATGTGTCCAGACACCAAAATAAACGTCGAGCTTTTTTTGCAGCATGAAACATGAAGAGATTCAGCCAGAGGGGATGATGGGACATCGACCGCCGGGCATGCTGGGAACTGAGCGGTTGGGTTACCTTGATACCGGCGAGACTGGGCTCCTTCAGGAAGCGAGGGAGTGAGAGACCAAGTTAGGAGACCACCGAACAAGCGCTTTCCTCTACTGACGAGTTCACTTCTGATCCCGAGACTCAAAACAAAGTTCAGCAAACCGCTGAGAGCCCACGGGTAGCGTTAGCTTAGCATAACTTAGCTAAAGCGCTAGCTTAGCATAAGCTCAGACCGAGCAGAGGGACACGCTCTCACACACACATTTTACAATGCACCACTGTGGAGGTGATGACGACGACAGGAGATCATTAAAAGGGGGCCGACGGGGGGACGGGACGCGCCGTAAACCAACGTCCGTCACCACTCGAGTGCAGTGGACATCTGGACGGGAGACGTCTGTGGACGCTGCCTCATGAGCCTTAACGTACGCGTTGTGTGTGTTTGTACAGTATGTTGTATGTGTGTTAATAAGCGCCTGGTGCTTGTAGCTAAACATTAGATTCTATCAAACCTTTAGCCTATTGTTTCATTCTTAATGTGTGTGTAAGAGGTCTCATCTTTTCCTCTCTGAAGATATTAAGTGCAGAGAATGTTCATATGTTAAAGAATCTATAAAATTGGTCGAGCTAGTTGTTGACGTCATAAGAGATGAATTCATTATAATAATAATAATAATAATGGATTAACGGACGTAAAGAAGAAGAAACCTCGAGCCTCGTGTGAGGCGGTGAAGCTCGATTCTCTCTGCTCTGAAATGAAGACGAACAGAGTGAAGAAGTGCAGACGCGTCATAATTCATTCTCTCTGTTCTTCTTTCTCCTGCCGTCATCATCTCCCCCCCCTCTTTGCACCTCGCTCCTCTTCATCCTGACCCAGGAAGTGGTGAAGACAACAACTGTCGACTTGCGTCCCCAAAAACGTTTTAGAAGATTTTGAACTATCACCGTTTTCCAATGAAGGGAAAGAGGGACCCAAACCAGGACTTTAAAAGGTGCCATTGTGCTTTCTTTAATGGTATATTTCCTTAGTCCTCCTTAATGACAGGTGTCCTTTATTTAAATGGGATCCTTGAGCTTAAAGCTGTGAGAGCTTCGTGAGTCTAAAGCCAAGAAGAAGAAGAAGAAGAAGAAGAAGAAGAAGACGACTCACCTCGTAAATCCCTCCGAACAGAGACATGAACTTGCTGAGCAGAGCGGCGCACAGACTGGCGATGTGCACGAACGGACCCTGACGGGACGAGAGGGAACAAGTCAGCGCTCGGCCCTTCGCTTTACTACGTGTGCACGTGACCCACGACCCCAAAGGCCGCAGTGAGCGTTAGCATTCTGGGGACGAAGCTCGGAGAGGAAGCAAAAGGATTAGCAGTCGATACTGTGTGTGTGTGTGTGTGTGTGTGTGTGTGTGTGTGTGTGTGTGTGTGTGTGTGTGTGTAGGAAGCATATTTTCCTCTCAGATGTCTTCAGGCTAAACAGTCTTTTGGGAGAAGCCACATTCACCTGGAAAAAGACATAAACAACATCTGCACAGGCTGGAGCTCCCCCTCCCTTTGGGTTTAGACCAGGACTAGAACTCCTGAACTTGGAGCATGTGGCGCTCGCCACTTTGTAATTCACGCCGCGCAGATGTGAGGGAACTGGAACGAGGAGGGGGAGATTGTGTGTGTGTGTGTGTGTGTGTGTGTGTGTGTGGTGGGGGGGAGGAGTTATAGCCGGCGTCAGAACCTGATGGAGTCGCGCTCTCGTGCTCTCAGTCCGGATTCTGTCAATGAGTCACTGAAAATGTGCGCGCGAACCACAGAACTGTTGCATTCTGGGTCAGCAGGTGAGGCCGCCGCGGACGTAAAGAGGAGAGTAGATTTTGCTTCAGAGTCACACGTAATGAGACGGTTCTAATGGGAATGTTTGCGCAAGTAGCAATACGTAACCGGAACGAAGCACTA
>BMAF01000004.1:31162617-31257540 GCA_014132575.2 Gasterosteus nipponicus | reverse complement strand
CACGCACGGCTAGCACTCACCGCGCACTGAGCGCACAGGCAGAGTTACGCTAAGAGTACGCCACCGCGCACCGAGCAGCTACAGGTAGCATGGGCGCAGAGGCCAGCGCCACTCAGGCACTGAGCCGATAGGTACCAGACATGGGCGTAGATACGTTACCACTCGCGCGTACCGAGCACATAGGCAGCAGCACGCGCAGAGGCGACGCACCGAATTTACCGAGCCGATAGGCACTAGCATTAAGCAGAGAGGCACAAGCACCACCGCGCACTGAGCGATAGGCAGTAGCATATGCAGATAGCACCACCGCACTGAGCGCACAGGTAGCAGCACATGCAGAGGTCAAGTACCACTGCGACCAGAGCATATAGTAAAAGATACGCAGAGGCACAGCAATACCGCGACTAGTTTTTACAGGTAGTAGCATTACAGAGGCAAGTACCACCGCGCACCGAGCCTACAGGGCAGTAGTAGTTGTTACTACGCAGAGTGGCACAAAGTTACTCACCGCGCACTGAGCCGTCACAGGTAGTAAAAGCACATGCAGGAGGCACAAGCACTACCGCGCACTGAGCTGGACAGGTAGTGTGCAGCACATGCAGAGGCACAAGCACCAACTCGCGCATCCGAGCGCACAGGTAGCAGCATGCAGCAGTGGCCAAGTACCACCGCGCACTGATACTACAGGTCTCAGCATACGCAGAGTGGCCAAGGCACCACACGGGCGCACTGGGAGCCACACAGGCAGTAGCAGATGCAGAGTGCACAGGCACCACTACGCAAGACTGGAGCACATGGTAGTAGCATACGCAGAGGCTGCAGGCACCACTGTACGCACTGAGCACATCATGCGGGCAGTAGCATATGCAGCCAGGCGCAGAGTACAGCACTACCGCGCACTGAGCACAGTTGCCAGGTAGCAGCACATGCAGAGGTACAAGCACCACATACAGCGACCGGAGCACAGTTACAGGTAGCAGCACATGCAGAGGCACACACACTACCGCGCACTGAGTCAACAGCAGGCAGCCGAGACATGGGCGCAGAGGGGGCTGGCAATCCTGCGCATCACTGGAGCCACATAGGCAGTTAGCATACGCAGAGGCACAAGTGCATACTGCGACTGGCATTAACAGGCGCTAGCAGCACATGCGCAGGAGGTACAAGCTAACCACCGGGCGCACTGAGCACGACAGGTAGCAGCATGCGTGAGTGCAGCCGAGCACGCCCGCGTACCGAGCACATAGGCAGCGGTAGGATATGCGCAGAGGTGGCCAGCACCTCTGGCGCACCGAGCTAACACAGGTACCAGTCATGGGCTGCAAGAGTGGCAAAGTACCACCGCGCACTGAGCAACATAGGCAGCAGCATTGTATGCAGAGGCACAAGTACTACTGCGCACTGGGAGCAACACAGGCACTAGCACATGCAGGAGGCATTCGGCACCACTGCGCACTGCTAGCACAGGTACTCAGCACGGCGCAGAGTGCTGCCAGCACCACTGCGCACCGAGCACAGGTAGTAGCACATGCAGATGGGCCAGCACCCACCGCTGCACTCCGGAGCACATGAACAGGGTGGGCAGCAGCATTACGCGCAGAGGCACAAGCATCTCACTGCGCACCGGAGCACATAGGTAGTAGCATGTGCAGAGGCACAAGCAATTCCGCAGCACCGAGCCACCACGTGGTACTGGCAGCACATGCAGAGGCACGCAAGTACTCCCGCGCGACTGAGCCAACATAGGTGTAGCAGCATAAGTGCAGAGGCACAAGTACCACTGCGCATCTGGTACATATGCGGTGTAGTAGCATGCAGAGGCACAAGCACTCACCGCGACTGAGCACATGAGGTAGTAGCATATGCAGAGGTACAAGTACTTCCGCGCACTGAGCACATAGATATCAGCATACTGCAGAGGTACAAGCAATCTCCTGTACCTGAGCACATACAGGTACTAAGCATATGCAGAGGTACAAGTACTACTGCGCACTGAGCACATAGGTACTAGCATATGCAGAGGTACAAAGTACTCACTGCGTACTGAGCACATAGGTACTAGCATATGCAGAGGCTACCAAGTACTGACTACAGGCAGTACTGAGCACATACCAGGTACTAGCATATGCAGAGGTACAAGTACTACTGCGTACTGAGCACATAGGTAGTAGCATATGCAGAGGTACAAGTACTCCTGCGTACTGAGCACATAGGTACTAGCATATGCAGAGGTACAAGTACTACTGCGCACTGGAGCACATAGGTAGGGTAGCATATGCAGAGGCACAAGTACTCCTGGGGACTCACGTGCTTGTGGAGGAAGGCTCGGACTCGAGGCAGCTCGGGGTGGAAGGAGTTCCTCACAACCATCTGAAGCCAGCGGATCTGAACCTCAGCATTCAGTCCATCAAAGACAGACGCGTAACATGCAGACAGACGGGTCATCACATCTGAGAGAGAGACGGGTAGAGAGCGCTATTATAAACCATTGGTTTTTTTAATATCTTATTTTTATAACATGTTGTCAACTCTGCGTTTGAGGTGGGGTCAGTCCGGTTTGTGCTGTCTGAGCGTACCGATAAATGACCTGCTGCTGGAGAAACAAAGGATTCCTACCAGAACGTCCATCCGCCTGCGTGTGCCGAGTGACCCCGACACCCCGACGCTACAACACTGTATATAGTCATTTGATATTGTACACATGACGTCCGTAATGGAACGTTCTGTCTGATCCTTCTCATGGATTTCTTCCCTATTTCATCCCCGTTTAAGGATTTGTCTTCAGTGTCCGGTCTGAGTTTTGGAACAGAGAATGTTGGAGCCCTGCTTGGTAGCACCTCCACCCGCTACACCTGGACTAGGTAGCACCTCCACCCGCTACACCTGGACAAAGGTAGCACCTCCACCCGCTACACCTGGACTAGGTAGCACGTTATTAGCCCTCTGTAGTTTGAATGTCTTGGTTTTTGTACCTCGTGGCAGCGGCGTCTGGTCCAGCATGCGGTCAAGGAACAGGACGATCTGAAAGGTGCTCCAGGCTGAGAGGTCAAAGGACACCAGGGCTTGTGGGTCGGGGGACTGGCAGCCCCTCCACAGGTCACACAGGTCCTGGACGGGCTGGGTCAGAGCCCCCGCCGCGGACAAGTCTGGCTCAAACAGGGGGGGTCCTGACCCGTTGAGCCAGCGCTCGAACTCCAGACCTGAGACACAGACAGCAAGTGATGTCACAGCTGGGAGTTTAATGACATCATCAAGGAAACATCCTGCAAAACCACATGATCGTACTTCAGTAACACACAGTACCCCCCCAGCCCCTCACCTTCTCTGTGGGAGACGTCCATCAGCTGAGGGAAGTACTGCAGGAAGTAATCGATGAGGTCCTGAGCCACGACGCTCTGAAACTTAAACTCTGAGATGTAGTCCTGAAACACGCAAACACGACACATTTAAATGTAAACACGGATATTCACACATATTAGGGCTGTCAAAGTCAATGGGATTATTGTGGCAGGGATTAACGCAATAAAGTATTTGAACGCAGCTTTGTTTACTTTCGGCGTGCGTTGACCCCTGACCCCTGAAGCCGCCGCGTGCTGCGGTCAGTTAGATGCAGAGAGCGAGACAGTAGCTGAAGATGAACAGAAGAACTGAGCAGAGGAATTCCTCCACGTGTCAAACAGAAAGGGGACCACGTTAGGCTAAGCTAGCTGCTGGGCTAAGCTAGCTGCTAAGCTACTTCCATGTCAACATCTGCCTGCAGAGGACCACCACTGTGTCCCTAAAAGACAGTGGTTTGAAAACGTCCTGCTAAATGTGGGACATCGTTGGGACTTCAAACGCGTCAAATGATGGAGATGAGAACAAAGAACAAGGACGACAGGAAGAGTCGTAGTTCCACGAGTTCCACCTCAAAGACGATCACATGGGAGTTTGTTTGCAATACAATTAAACAACAGTGTCTAAAATACACACTTTCTAAAGTGATTCATTTATAGAACTTAGTCTTTAGTACAAAAACAAACTTTTGATCACAAATCAATGAATTTCAAAATATAAGTATATATAATACACTTTATATATACACTCACACACACACACTCACAAACAAATCTAAGAAAATACACTGAGAAATACTATACATGTTATATTTTGGATATTTACATACGTGTATGTAAGTGTGCACTGCTGTGTAGCGTTGTGTAGCGCGTAGCGAGTGCACTGCTGTGTAGCGTTGTGTAGCGGCGCGTAGCGAGGTGCACTGCTGTGTAGCGTTGTGTAACGGGGTGTAGCGGCGCGTAGCGAGGTGCACTGGTGTGTAGCGGCGTGCACTGGCGTGTAACGGGGTGTAGCCGCGCGTAGCGAGGTGCACTGGTGTGTAGCGTTGTGTAGCGGCGCGTAGCGAGGTGCACTGGTGTGTAGCGTTGTGTAGCGGCGCGTAGCGAGGTGCACTGGTGTGTAGCGTTGTGTAGCGGCGTGTAGCGAGGTGCACTGGTGTGTAGCGTTGTGTAGCGGCGTGTAGCGAGGTGCACTGGTGTGTAGCGTTGTGTAGCGGCGCGTAGCGAGGTGCACTGGTGTGTAGCGGCGTGCACTGGCGTGTAGCGGGTGTAGCCGCGGCGTAGAAGTGCACTGGTGTGTAGCGTTGTGTAGCGGCGTGTAGCGAGTGCACTGGTGTAGCGTTGTTAGTGGCGGCGGCGTAGCGAGTGCACTGGTGTGTAGCGTTGTGTAGCGGCGTAGCGAGGTGCACTGGTGTGTAGCGTTGTGTAACGGGGTGTAGCGGCGCATAGCGAGGTGCACTGGTGTGTAGCGGGGTGTAGCGGTAGCGAGGTGCACTGGTGTGTAGCGGCGTGTAGCGAGGTGCACTGATGTGTAGCGGTGTGTAACGGGGTGTAGCGGCGCATAGCGAGGTGCACTGGTGTGTAGCGGTGTGTAGCGGTAGCGAGGTGCACTGGTGTGTAGCGGTGTGTAGCGGCGTGTAGCGAGGTGCACTGGTGTGTGGCGGTGTGTAGCGGTGTGTAGCGGTGGCGAGGTGCACTGGTGTGTGGCGGTGTGTAGCGGTGTGTAGCGGTGGCGAGGTGCACTGGTGTGTAGCGGCGTGTAGCGAGGTGCACTGGTGTGTAGCGGTGTGTAGCGAGGTGCACTGGTGTGTAGCGGCGCGTAGCGAGGTGCACTGGTGTGTAGCGGTGTGTAGCGAGGTGCACTGGTGTGTAGCGGCGCGTAGCGAGGTGCACTGGTGTGTAGTGGCGCGTAGCGAGGTGCACTGGTGTGTAGCGGCGCGTAGCGAGGTGCACTGGTGTGTAGCGGCGTGTAGCGGGCGGCGTAGCGAGGTGCACTGACCCTGAGGAAGCAGTCGAAGCGTCTCACGTCTCCACTCAGCTCAGAAAGATAAGAAACAAAACAGAATCCTTTCTCATATGTAAAGAGATTCATCAGAGAGCTGGGGTTCACTCCTAGAGACAGAGACAGGACAGGTCAGAGGTCAGAGGGAGGACACGTGTGTGTGTGTGTGTGTGTGTGTGTGTGTGTGTGTTACCTGGCTCAAACTTGACCTGCAGCTTACTAACAGGGTTGTTGTCTCCAAGGAGACGGAGCTGTCTGTGTAGAGCGTCCAATCGTACGGCAGTCTCCAGACAGGTGAACGCCTCACCTGAGGGAGGGGGGGCATTACATCTCAAACAGTACTATTGATGTAGTACTATGAGTCGTAGTAGTAATCGTAGTAGTACTACTACTACTAGTACTTGTACTCTTCCCATAGGCCTCGGCCGTTATGGGTTTCTGGGCATAGGTAGTACTAATAGTAGAACTGGTAGTACTCTTACCATAGGCCTCGGTGGTGATGCGTCTTTGGGCGTAGGTGGCCAGGCCCTCACTCAGCCACATCTCCTCCCACGTGGCGTTGGTGACGGCGTTGCCGAACCAGCCGTGAGCAATCTCATGCACAACGTCGATCAGCAGGAACTCGCTGCTTTCCAAGATGGAGGCTATAATGAAGGTGAGGCAGGGGTTCTCCATGGCAACGATGGGGAAGGAGGGGGGCAGGAACACGATGTCACACCTGAGGGTCATCATTGAGGATTACTGGCGTCTTTAACCTCCCTAACTTACAGGGACCCGTGACTCACCTGCCCCAAAGGTAGGGTCCAAACAGCTCCTCTGCTACACCCAGCCAGCGCTCCACGCTGCCCCCCAGCTTCTTCACCGCACACGAGAGCAGACAAGGCTCCGCCCACACACGGCTCCTGGAACAGAGGTAGTAGTAGAGTAGAGACCAGAGTAGAGACCAGAGTAGAGACCGGAGTAGAGACCAGAGTAGAGACCAAAGTAGAGACCGGAGTATAAACCAGAGTAGAGACCGGAGTAGAGACCGGAGTAGAGACCGGAGTAGAGACCGGAGTAGAGACCAGAGTAGAGACCGGAGTAGAGACCGGAGTAGAGACCAGAGTAGAGACCAGAGTAGAGACCGGAGTAGAGACCAGAGTAGAGACCAGAGTAGAGACCAGAGAGACCAGAGTAGAGACCAGAGTATAAACCGGAGTAGAGACCGGAGTAGAGACCAGAGTATAAACCGGAGTAGAGACCGGAGTAGAGACCGGAGTAGAGACCAGAGTATAGACCAGAGTAGAGACCAGAGTAGAGACCAGAGTAGAGACCAGAGTAGAGACCGGAGTAGAGACCAGAGTAGAGACCAGAGGAGTAGAGTATAGAGAGAGACCGGGTAGAGACCAGAGTATAAACCGGAGTAGAGACCGGAGTAGAGACCAGAGTAGAGACCAGAGTATAGACCAGAGTAGAGACCAGAGTATAAACCAGAGTAGAGACCAGAGTAGAGACCAGAGTAGAGGAGTAGAGAGAGTAGAGTATAAACCAAGTAGAGACCAGAGTAGAGACCGGAGTAGAGACCAGAGTAGAGACCAGAGTAGAGACCAGAGTAGAGACCAGAGTAGAGACCGGAGTAGAGACCAGAGTATAAACCGGAGTAGAGACCAGAGTAGAGACCAGAGTAGAGACCGGAGTAGAGACCAGAGTAGAGACCAAGTAGAGACCGGAGTAGAGACCAGAGTAGAGACCGGAGTATAAAGTAGAGGAGTAGAGACCGGAGTAGAGACCGGAGTATAAACCAGAGTAGAGACCGGAGTAGAGACCAGAGTAGAGACCGGAGTAGAGACCGGAGTGACTGACCGCGGGCCAACGTCCACGTGCTGCAGCTCCCCGGCCACCAGGGCCACCAGGTATGAGGGGACAGGGAACTCCATGGAGAACTGGAAGACCCGGTCCGGCGTAGAATACGAGCTCAGAGACGCACTCATCAGAACAGTCACTCCTTCTGGAACCTGCAGAGGAGACCAGGCGTCCGTTTCAAGAGGTTTAACAAACTGAGTCAAACCCTAAACTCGATTCACTGAGATGCAAACTGAGTTTTCGGTTTCAGAACAGCTGTTTAGAGTTGGTACAATCAAAATAATAAATAAAGTGTATGAACCCGTAATTAGAAAAAGAGTTGGTGCATCTCTGGTCTAAAGTTGCCACCTTCAGTACAGAAAAATAAGGGACGCTACGGCCGTGGGGCGGGGGGGGGGGCGGCGTTACGGGACGGGTGGGGCGCCACTCTGCGATCCCCTGGTGATTCCTCCCGTTCTCGTCCGTACTTTTGCTTTCGCTTCAGATCTTCTTTCAAATCGACACTCGCCAAGAGACTGTGATCGGCCACGAACCTGAAACACACCAATCAAACCCACGACGGCAGCGAGTGTTTCCCAATCAGGGGCCACAGGCCAGAATACGGGAACAAACCGCGTCCCGTATTGATTCACAACAGGACGCGCTATTTTATTCTCAAATACGGGACGATCCGTATTTTAAGGGACTGGTGGCAACGCTACTCTGGTCTCGCGTTCTTCCCACTCGATCGCTCTTTTCTGTGTTTTCATGAAGCAAACACCACATGTTCCTCCATGACGTGTAAAAATAAATTCTCCCGCCTGCCAAAGAGCAACGTCGGGTGTTATGACACCGGTATGAACGGTATGTGAGCAATTCTTGCCGTACGGAAATCTTATCTCTAGTGTATATAATACAGTAGTACATGCACGTAGTACCAGTACTCACCCTCACGGTGGCCGTGTACGTGCTCTTCACAGCCGGCGTGTCGAAGCAGGGGAAGAAGGAGCGGTTGCACACCGAGTGGCCCTGAGTGAAGACCAGAGGACGGGACTGACCACAGGTCAGCTCAGAGTCCAGCCACCAGATCTGAGCGCGCACACACACACACACACACACACACACACACACACACACACGCATTACATCACATGTCATTTATCTGACGCTTTTATCCAAAGCGACTTACAATAAGTGCATTTAACCAGAAGGACACAAACTCAAATAAGAACAAGAAACTCAAATAAGCCGATGTACAACTTGCTGTAGATAAGAACCATTATAAGTCCAATGTAAGTGCTACAGTTAGTTGGTGTGTTAGTGGAGGAAGAGTCTGAAGAGGTGTGTCTTTAGTCTGAAGATGTGAAGGCTCTCTGTGGTCCTGATGTCTTCAGAGACCTCCTTCCACCATTTAGGAGCAGGACAGCAAAGAGTGGAGATCTAGTGGAGTGTTTTGCTCTCAGTGAGGAGGAACAAGGACACACACACACACACACACGTCACCAACAGGAGTGGGATCTGGGATGGGGGCTCTCCTCACCGCTGGGCCGTCCGTGGTGGTGTAGCGGACCGTGATCTGGATCAGCCGGCCTGGCTTCACAGCGGCGGGGGGGAGGCTGATGTTCAGAGAGGAGCCGTAGTCCGTGAAGGGGTCCACCCGGTAGGTGAGGGAGATCGGCTCCTCTTGTCCGGCTCCGGGGTCCTTGCAGTCTATGGAGTGGATGAGGAGGGAGGGGTGGGAGTCCAGGACCAGGCTGGTGACCCCCTTCTGGGCCGGGACCAGGTCCAGAACCAGCCATCCGCTCATCTCCTTGACGGCAAAGTTGAGCCGCAGATCGAGGTGGAGGTGTCGCAGCCGGAAGGAGCGGAAGTTAGAGGCCGAGGCCACATCCACCAGGGGGCCCCGTGGGGTCCCGGGTCCCGGAGCCGCCAAGGGCCGGGAGTCCCCATCGCACCGGGGCCCGGAGGCCAAAAGGGGCTTACGGCAGCAGCAAAGCGAGGTGGGCGTCTGGTGGAGCTCCGCCATCACGGGCCGAGCCCGGGACTACAACCCCCCACTTAGACCCGGACTGACCGCATCCAGTCTGGGTCGGGCTGAATCTAAAACCAGTTCTAAACTACAGCAGACCTTTATGGAACCAAGGCCAGACCACAGTCAGAACCCATTAGGCCACAACAGTACAGAGCCAACAAACTAGAGACCACATTAAGATTCCGGTTGCAAACCAGAACTTTATACTAAACTGATGTTCACAGAATCAGAGAACATTTAAACCCGACGGGGGAATTTCTCTCAGACTACATTAAAAAGCTCCTTTGGCGGTTTTGACCCGGGTCCACCTGCTTCTGGACCCCAGTGAACCAAATACGGCTCTGTGATAACCAGCGTTCACGCTGGAGTGGACCGGTCTGGTGTTGCCTGAGGACCCATTTTAAAGCTGACTGAAATGCTTTGTGAAGACCAGACTGCATTCAGAACCTCATTAGAGTCTAAATCAACTGTAGACCATGTAGACCAGTCAACACCTTCATAACCCGGTTCACCTATGGATCAGGTTCCAACACTTGGATGTATGAAGTCACAAGTAAGTATGTTTTTTAAAAGTATATCTTTACCTCGTTTTGAGACCGGATGAGTCCTCAATGTGAACCAGACTTCATTCAAAAAGCTGCAGATTTAAGGGAGCCGAGCAGCTGCTTGAAGCCCCGTAGGGACGCTGGACTTAAAGGCTTCTTTGACATTAAGCTACACTTAAACCTCTGCGCGTCCACACATTTAGCTTCAAATGACTTCAACAAAGTCACTTAAATATTTAAGGCACTTAAATATTCGGCTGTAAACTAACGCAGCTAGTTGAACTAACCTGGTTAGCGCAGCAGGCTAATTAGCATTAGCATCAAAGACAAGACACCGGTTCCTCCTCTGAGCTCAGCCCGGCTGCCCGGGCTGTGTCCCGGGCCCTGAGAGCGGGACCGGCCGGTGAAGGACGTCGGGCCGAGGAAGAGTACACGGACCACACGAAGACAACAAGACAACACAAGACAGAGGAGCCTCCGGACTAAACAGGAAGTCACTACGGAAGGAAAAAAAGTTTCCTCAGGCCGGAGGAGGCGCTGTGGAGCCAATCACTGGAGGTCAAAGGTCACCAGCCTCTGCTCAGCAATGCATTCAGTCCGATCGATAGAACTCAATGATCACACAGAACACTATGCATCGTAATCCTAGTTATCTAATAAACACGATTTATTTATTCGGTTAAATCATAGTAAATCTGACCATTAGAACCACACATTAGTCACATGACAGCAGCCGGGTCTCATTTGGTTGACTCGTCTCCAGAGGACCTGGGCCTCATTTAGAAACGTTGCGTACGCCGCTCTCTACGCAATCATTGGTATTTATAAAAAGCAAACTTGATGGGAAAAATGTGCTGCCCTTCACGCGAGCTCGGACCCGTGCGTACGCACAAAACGGGTGAAATGAGAACCGTCGGCAAACGCACAAAACACGCGTGTGAAAGTGTAAAACTAGACTGTAGTAAATGAAATGCTAATACTGCCTCTCATAAATAACACGAACACCCGTTTGATCTGCAGCGTAAAACAAACAGAAATACTAATTAACACATTTTCAAAAATAAAAGTGAAATATGTTCTGCAATAATATCGGCATGTTGTTAAATTCATCCTCTAAACACAGCTGTTGCTTGTCAGAAGGAATCAGACGGACGGTAATAAAACTCCACGATGCCGTCACGATGCGTTTAAGGCCTGTTTAAGGGACGATGGCGCCGCCTCGACTGCGCTGGAGGAGGTTGTTGTTTACTCCTGAGAAGCTGTGAAACATCGTGCTGCGTGTGCTGTGCTACATGATGTGGCTCAGCTTCCAAACGCGCCTCGACCCCCTGACCCCGATGTTGGTCCAGACCCTGTCCCCGATCCCCAATCACTGCCCCCAGTCTCTCATCAGGAGGGGACGGCTCCGGTGTCCCCCCCGTGGAGACACACCTTGGCGATGACGCTAAACGCTTTTCTGCATCCACTTTGATGTCAGACCAGTTTTTCTTCATTTGGGTCCGAGGTCGTGAGGCTGCAGCGTTGCTCTGCAACCTTTTGCCCCTCAGGTGCCTTGTTGGCATCAGTGATCCACACTGTGTCCTCCAAAGAGCGTCTTATGTCTCCTTCCACCTCCCAGTGATCATCTCCACTCGTTTTCCTCTCAGCGTTTGTCATGATTTCACAATCGATGAATATTAATTTGTGGGCGTTCCAGACTAATATTAATTAATCCTACTGCTCACATATAAATCACTACATGGTTTAGGGCCAAAGTATATCACTGATATGCTTCCACTACATAAGCCTTCAAGATCACATTGCACTTTAAACAATTTAAATAAGATTTTAATTTATAATTTTATTTGCTGTTTTTAATTGTCTTTTAATTCCTGCATTTTAGAACCTCTAAATCTGAGGCCATGGTTCTCAGCAGGAAACCGATGGGTCGCCTACTCCAGGTAGGGAATGTGTCCTTACCCCAAGTGAAGGAGTTCAAGTACCTCGGGGTCTTGTTCACGAGTGAGGGGAAGATGGAGGGTGAGTTTGGGTGGAGAATCGGAGCAGCGGGGGCGGTGTTGCACTCGCTTTACCGCACCGTTGTGACGAAAAGAGCTGAGCCGGAAGGCAAAGCTCTCGATCTACCGGTCAATCTTCGTTCCTACCCTCACCTCTGGTCATGAAGGATGGGTCATGACCCAAAGAACTAGGTCACGGGTACAAGCGGCCGAAATGGGTTTCCTCAGCAGAGTGGCTGGCGTCTCCCTTAGAGATCGGGTGAGAAGCTCAGCCATTTGCGAGGAGCTCGGAGTAGAGCCGCTGCTCCTTTGCGTTGAAAGGAGCCAGTTGAGGTGGTTTGGGCATCTGGTGAGGATGCCCCCTGGGCGCCTCCCTGAGGAGGTGTTTCAGGCACGGCCAGCTGGGAAGACCCAGGACCAGGTGGAGAGATTACATCTCTGCACTGGAACGCCTTGGATCCCCCAGTCAGAGCTGGTAGATGTGGGAAAGGGAAGTTTGGGGTCCCCTGCTGGAGCTGTTGCCCCAGCGACCCGACCCCGGATAAGCGGTTGAAGATGGATGGATGGATTTTATTTCACTTGTTATGATGTGAAGCACTTTGAGTGCCTTGTGTATGAAAAGCGCTATTCAAATAAACTTGCCTTTATAAGTCTGAATATTCCTGTGCGTACACACGTCCTACGTTTCATCCGTACGACACTTCTGGCGCAAATCCTACGCACGCTTTTGTAAATGAGGCCTCAGTCTTCTGGTTCTACCCAACCTACAAAGGCTGGTGTCTTTTGATTCAGGCTGGTTCAACACCAGTTTCTCTCTGGCTTAAAACGTTTCTCAGCTTTTACACTGGTTACAAAATGATTTCTCAACTCACTAGTTTGAAAATAGTTTATCACAGTGAGGAAACCGTGAGATGCGTGTTGGATTTACAGCCCACCTCCTCTTGCCTGGACGCTGACCTGCTCACCGGTCTGTCCTCCACCCGAACCCTGGTGCACCACATGTTACAGGCCTGTTATCGGACTTTGGGGCTTGTCATTGATCTTATGAACATGTGACTAAATTGAAGAGGCGGAGAAGCGGCTTTGGACCTGATATCAGTTTTATTGTTTCTGTACAAACAAGATCGGATGCTGCAGATGTTTCCTCTTTACACTCGGGAAGGATACAGCATCTGGAAAGCAGACAGGAAGTCACGCGGTCACACAGGTTCAACAGTAACATTTGATCTGAGCTGCAAAGGTTTCCTTTAGAACACCAACTCTTTAGTCACATACGTGTGTGTGTGTGTGTGTGTGTGTGTCTACTGCCCGTCACATCAACCACGTGACTGATGCAACCCTCCACTCACCACTCTGATTCGGTGTCCGATGGCTTTGGCCGGCAGGTTGCTGCTGAACTTGGCTCGGACCATCCCGCTGCTGCCGTGGGCCCGGGTCACCTTCCCCCAGATCACACGGGTCTTGTTGGGTTTGCCGCCCGGCGTCACTGTGTTCCTGCACAACACGGACATCGTGAACCCACAGATTGTTTTAGAGAGCAGCACGTGGCAGCCGCAGGGAGGGACTCACTTCTTGGCTTTGTAGACGTAGGCGCAGCGCTTGCCGAGGTAAAAGTCCACCTCGTCTCTTGTGTAGCAGCCCTCCACCTTCAGGAGCGCCGTGTGCTCACGCTGGTTCCTCAAGCCGCGCTTGTAGCCGGTGAAGATGGCCTTACTCCACAGTCTGACGAGTCAAACAAAGGGTTAACAATCAAGTCTGACAGGCCAAGAAGACGTACTGATCCAGTAGTCAACATCAGTGTTTCCCCAATTCTAACAGGCAGGCAAACAGTCTGCCAGACTACTACCCCCCCTCTGAAATTGTAAACTAATCTGAACAAGATCCCCGGACGAACAGCCGCTGTGAAACCGCTGTACAGGCAATGTTTTCTGACTGACATCGCTCAGTAGAAGCACCTGAAGATCAACAGTCACTTCTTCCAGGGAAAGACTCCCACAGACACGACCGCCATCTTTGGCAACTCCGTCCTGACCCCACCCCGACCGACCGACCCCGACCGACCGACCGACCCCACCCCGACCGACCGACCGACTCCACCCCGACCGACCGACCCCACCCCGACCGACCGACCGACTCCACCCGACCGACCGACCCCACCCCGACCGACCCCACCCCGACCGACCGACCGACTCCACCCTGACCGACCGACTGACTGACCCCACCCTGACTGCTAGGAGCCTCTGTGCGACTCATCTTCCCCTCACTGCCAACATTACAATCTCACGTCCCTGTAGATGCACAGCATCACAACACGTAGCCGTCTCACTCAGAAGGTCCTGGTCATCTCACACGCTGACCATTGCAACCCGGCGCCCCCACAATGCACCACCTGGTCTTTAACCTAAATTCAACAACACTCGTTTCAAAACACTGGTACTTCTGTACCATGCCGGGAGAAGATGGCAACCTTCAGGACGAAGGTCCGACCTTGCTGTGCAACAATCAACCCTTTGCTCCTCACTGAGCCAAACATCTCACTGGCTCCTGGAGAGTCTGGTCACCTGGGCAGGTAGCAGGCGTGTAGGTGTGTCTGCTTACCTTCCAGGCATCGTTAGTCTTCTCCAGGTGAGTCACCTAAAACAAACCATAATGTTATTAAACAGCTTTATTAACAGTCTTCATTTATTACAACTTTTCACCTACGACACGCAACCGTAGTATTTTGACTGAATAGTATTTGAACACAGTAAACTACTCCACACACGCTGCATCATACACACGCAGGTGTCGTGAATAATCTGGATAATGAATGAATGAAGGCAGCTACATTTCATACGTACGTCTATAAACTACAAGGCTTCAGCAGCATTGCAGGTGATGGAGTTACAGGTACGTTAGCTAGCAGTAAGCTAACATGGAGCTTGTTTATCACCCAGCTTGTTTCAACACTGAATCTTAAATGAACATGAGACCAGTTCATCTGTTACACTCAATGTCTGTCTGTCTGCACACCTGCCATCATGTCTACGTTACACAGCACGCTTCTACCGGCAAAACAACGTCATAAGACACCGAGAGAACCGGAGATTCCTATCAGCGTTTTGCAGCCGCTTTGCCGGCAGTGCTTCACCCTGTTAGCCTCCGTTAGCTCCATCCAAACTAAATCTACGCCATCACGAGGTGAAGCAGCAACGTAAAGCTCCCGGGGAGCGAAGGACAACCTGCCGGGTCACTGGTGCTGCTTTTCGGTCATACACGAGTCATATTAAGTGTTTTATTTTAAGTTTAAATCGGACATGTTGGCATCTTACCGTCCTGAGGGGAAGAAGATGGCGGAAAAGGAAGAGAGCGATGCATGCTGGGATATTATGGTAAACAGAGGCGGCCGCTCATCTGCCTGAACGAAATGTTATTCATAGTTCAATTTATTCCGTTTTATTTGATCAGAAAGAAAACATGTTGAATCTGTTACACCAAACGTTGTATTTCAAATATATGTTCTTTATTATTTTCGTGAATTTTTACTATTCTACCTGCCTACCTTATTTACTTGTATTATACAACGTGTGGTAATTGTGCTTAAATAACTTCAGGAATCAGGAACATTTATGACCAAAATATGTCCCTCCATACACATTGGATGAATTTAATGTATTATACATATTTTACGTTGTTCATTCTGTACGTCCATCGCAGTCTGTCCGTCCCTGGAGGATCGTCCTGTGTCTCTAAAGGTTTCTTCCCTTTATTCTCCCCATCAAACACTTTTTCATTGTTTGGGGAGTTTTTCCTGTCGATGTGAAGGTTTCTGCACAGAGGACGTCACATGTGTTCACACTGTAAAGACACATGAGGCAGATTTGCAATATTGTGCGATACAAAATGAAATGAATCCTATAATGATGTTAAAGACTGACAGCGCCCCCTGGAGGCTACAAGCCCCACAAAGTATCACACAAGGTAACGTTACGCGTGTTGGTCAAATGTGACGGCTCATTTAAGGGCCTCGTCACTCAATCACATTCTATTTAAATGTGTCTTCATGATGATCATCATCAATGAGAATAAAGATCTCAACTCCTTCAGAGTATGTAGATGAAAACAAGCCCAAAGCATCAGATTGATACGAATGAATAGGATCTATGTATCAGCTTATGTATCATACGTGTGTAGACGACCACATAGAACTAGTTTATTATATGTGTGTGAGAATCATCATATATCCATCGTTCATCATCAGACATTTGATCAATTGAAGCAGTGAAATGTGGAACATCCAGAAGTTTATTAAGAGACAAATAAACCAACAGAACTTTACCAAGAGCACGACATGCAGCTGCTTTCCAGATGTTCTCTGCATCGCAACACCGTACAGACAGTATGTGAGACAGTCCGTGAGACAGTCGGTGGGACAGTATGTGAGACAGTCCGTGGGACAGTCCGTGGGACTGGCGGTGAGACAGTCCGTGGGACAGTACGTGGGACAGTCCGTGAGACAGTCGGTGAGACAGTCCGTGAGACAGTCGGTGGGACCGTATGTGAGACAGTCCGTGAGACAGTCGGTGGGACCGTGGGACAGTCCGTGGGACAGTACGTGGGACAGTCCGTGGGACTGGCGGTTGGTGCGTGACAGCAGACAGTACGACAATGGACGACACTTTGTTCTGATGGTTCTGATCTATAAAAACTTGTGAATCGGCTTATTTGATGAAATTGCACTTTCTTGTTTCTTGCTCTTCTGAGTTTGTGTCCTTATGGCTGAAATCCACTTATTGGAAGTCGCTTTGGATAAAAGCGTCAGATAAATGACGTGTGATGTGATGAAACAACACGACAGCAGAATGCAAGAAAATGCACTTATGTTAAATTGACCAACCAATCAAAAGGCGTCAGGTTCCTTTATCAGAACGGCACAAAGCGACCTCAGTGAACCGCCTCCTCGGGCAAATCACACTAAATAAGTATGTTCATGACGTGGGTTTGTCCCAAATGGAATGAATGTGGCACAACACAGCGACTTGCAGCGTCTTAAAGAAAGTGAAGTGTCCCCCCATTAAATCTACCTAATCAATGGGAACAATGTGCGTCCGTCCTCCGTCACTGGGAAGTGGGTTCTCGTTTTATTCGATGAAGTTGTGCAGCATGCGGCGGATTCACGCGTCCCTCTGCTGTGTCAGCGTCTCTGAATGTCCCATCATGTGGGAAAAGAGGGACGAGCCATGTAATCGGGAGAGAATCATTGTTTCTGATTGGGGGCCACTGTTATACGGTACATGTGAATGAGTTTGTGTGACAATAAATGAACACGAGAACTGATCTGAACTTTAATAATGAATATAAGTAGAAATATACTTTCAAAAGTTACAAAGTAGATTCTCTATATACACATAGAGATACACATATATACATATACATACATATATATACACACATACACACACATATATATATAGATATATATATGTGTGTGTATATACACATACAGATACACACATATACAGTATATATATATATATATATATATATATATACACACATACATATACACACACACATACACACGTACACACACACATACAGATACACACTGCAACACACACCTCCTGCAACCCCTTAAGGATAAGCAGTATAGATGACTGACTGACTTAGGAGTACATGTGTACACAAATATTCAACAAATTTTGTAGTAGTGTGGCTGCAGAACAATAAAAATGTTCCTGAATGCAACAGGACGGACAGAAGCTCGTCATCACCTGGTTGCTCCTTCAGTCTCCATCTGATCTCCATAATTTTAAATGTCGATAGAACTAAATCTTTTCTCTCAAAATTGTATGTAAGAAATGTTCTTAATAAATAATTAAATAAATTACAGAAAATGTGTTCTTTGGAAGATATCAAATTTTAAACAATTTAATCTGTAAATGTAGTTTTGGAAACTAAATACTTAACTCTAAAACTGATGACATCATTTATTGATGTTGGGTCAACCAGGTGGTGAAGGAGCCTCAAACAACTGTGAAACTCTTGGAAAACACTGTCATAATGTTTCAGCATTACTTAGACGACAGGTCTAAGGTCCATTGTGTTCTGGGTCATTTGATAACCAAGATGTTTTTAAGATGACCGTCTACAGCCGAGGTCCACTACCAGCTTCCGACTAATGTTCCCGCTGTGAAGATGAAGACCTTTGCGCTGCCTCCACGCATGACTTGTCTGTGTGTATATTCGGTCTCTTGTTTAATAAATGTCCTGTTTAATGATTTTACAGGAGGTGTAGAGTAAACAATGAGAGTTAAAAACAATGGTGAGAACTAAGAGACCTCCGCCATCCAATGCCAACAAACTTCCCCCAAGTCGGACTTCAGGGGCAGAAAGTTGTTTTTCTTCATCACATGATCGCTGACGTCCAATCACAACTCAAAGCTTTGAATGAGAAAGTTTGGATCTGATGGAGAAAACAGCTGAAGATTCCGCAGATGAGAGAAACGTTAACTCAAGTCTAATGTTGGAACTTAACTACTTTATCTTTAGCTCCATAGTTAGCCAAAGCTGGCACTGTCGGATATTTGGTAACATTAGCGCTGAGCTAGGTTGGCTTTAGCTCCTGTCTACTGCTGGCTACATGGGAACCAGCTACGCATGCTAGTTAACATTAGCATAGCGCGAAAATTCAATTCAATTCCTTTTATTTTGTAGAGCCCAACATCGCAAATTACAAATTTGCCTCAGAGGGCTTTACAGTCTGTACACATACGACATCGTCTGTCCCGAAACCCTCCATCGGCAAGTAGTGTAAGCCTGGGTACACTATTGTTACCAACTAAAACCTAAAGTTATCCACATTAGCATGAAGCTACATCACCTTTATATGCAAACCGAGTACATTAATATTCAGGTTCAATGTCTAGCGTTACAGCTATTTCAGGTTAAATTAATAATTAAAATGACTTTTAGCTAATTGTTAGCCAACCGAATGAATGTTGCTAATGTTTCCTGTGATAATCCACGTTCGCTGCTATTAAACTTTAGACCATGTTTGGCTTAGCTTCAATCTTAAATCTCTGAATTAGTGTTATTTCAAGAAATGATACATATCAGAAATTAGTAGCACCACATGTAAACGTGCATTTTCATGCTGAAAGGTTTTCATGAAAAGTAACATCAGCATTTAGCTACATTAGCTTTTTTTCCTATAAAGTTAAAGTGAGGTTTTTAAGTTTTATTTATTTGTTTAGTGTCTAAATATCTTTGATATTGTTCGGCAAGTTTAGAGGATCAATAAATAAAATGTAAGCTGAACCTCCACATTAAGGAGATTAACATTCAAAACCAGGAGAACCATGAAGTTAGCCAACGTTAGCTGCGTCATTGACTATGAAATGTTGTGTCATTAAATTTTATGATCACAGTAAAGTTAAACTATTTTTAGGATTATAGTTGTTCATACATTTCTATTTTCTCCATACAAGGTTTTTGGTCTGTGTTTGTAACGTCCTGATGATGTCGTGTTTGTGTTTGTAACGTCCTGATGATGTCGTGTTTGTGTTTGTAACGTCCTGATGATGTCGCGTTTGTGTTTGTAACGTCCTGATGATGTCGCGTTTGTTTTGTAACGTCCTGATGATGTCGCGTTTGTGTTTGTAACGTCCTGATGATGTCGCGTTTGTGTTTGTAACGTCCTGATGATGTCGTGTTTGTGGTTGTAACGTCCTGATGATGTCGCGTTTGTGTTTGTAACGTCCTGATGATGTCCGTTTGTGTTTGTAACGTCCTGATGATGTCGTGTTTGTGTTTGTAACGTCCTGATGATGTCGTGTTTGTGTTTGTAACGTCCTGATGTCGTGTTTGTGTTTGTAACGTCCTGATGATGTCGTGTTTGTGTTTGTAACGTCCTGATGATGTCGTTTGTGTTTGTAACGTCCTGATGATGTCGTGTTTGTGTTTGTAACGTCCTGATGATGTCGTGTTTGTGTTTGTAACGTCCTGATGATGTCGCGTTTGTGTTTGTAACGTCCTGATGATGTCGCGTTTGTGGTTGTAACGTCCTGATGATGTCGTTTTGTGTTGTAGCGCCCTGATGATGTCGCGTTTGTGTTTGTAACGTCCTGATGATGTCGCGTTTGTGTTTGTAACGTCCTGATGATGTCGCGTTTGTGTTTGTAACGTCCTGATGATGTCGCGTTTGTGTTTGTAACGTCCTGATGATGTCGCGTTTGTGTTTGTAACGTCCTGATGATGTCGCGTTTGTGTTTGTGCGTCCTGATGATGTCCGTTTGTGTTTGTAGCGCCCTGATGATGTCGTGTTTGTGTTTTGCGCCCTGATGATGTCGCGTGTTTGTGTTTGTAACGTCCTGATGATGTCGTGTTTGTAACGTCCTGATGATGTCGTGTTTGTAACGTCCTGATGATGTCGTGTTTGTAACGTCCTGATGATGTCGTGTTTGTGTTTGTAACGTCCTGATGATGTCGTGTTTGTGTTTGTAACGTCCTGATGATGTCGTGTTTGTGTTTGTAACGTCCTGATGATGTCGTGTTTGTGTTTGTAACGTCCTGATGATGCGTTTGTGTTTGTAACGTCCTGATGATGTCGCGTTTGTGTTTGTAACGTCCTGATGATGTCCGTTTGTGTTTGTAACGTCCTGATGATGTCCGTTTGTGTTTGTAACGTCCTGATGATGTCGTGTTTGTAGCGTCCTGATGATGTCGTGTTTGTAACGTCCTGATGATATGCGTGTTTGTAACGTCCTGATGATGACGTGTTCGTGTTTGTAACGTCCTGATGATGTCGTGTTTGTAACGTCCTGATGATGTCGTGTTTGTAACGTCCTGATGATGTCGTGTTTGTAACGTCCTGATGATGTCGTGTTTGTAACGTCCTGATGATGTCGTGTTTGTAACGTCCTGATGATGTCGTGTTTGTAACGTCCTGATGATGTCGTGTTTGTAACGTCCTGATGATGTCGTGGTCCTGACAAAAGAACACGGCGAGTAAGGAACAGAACGTGTCCTCATTTAGTTAAAGTTGAACCCGTTTCTCCGTCAGATCCTTTAGAAACACAGGAGGCAGATTGAGCGTGTGCGGCAGGCGTCTACACGGCGGCGGGGGGGGCGGGTGTCGTTGTCGTGGAGATCGGGTGTCGGCGAGGGGCCAGGTCCAGCAAGGCGCCCACGGTCCCAGCCACCTGCGGGAGCCCCCCCCCCTCCAGAATGTGAAGAGGTAGACACAGCTGAGTCTACGGAGACAAACACCACAGAGGAAGAAAACACGGCGAGGGACAAAAAAAACACAACGGAGAGGGGGGGTCAACGAATGGAAACTCAAACCAAGGAGCAAAACAACAGTAACCATGGCAACGGGAGATGTGGGAGAAAACAATATGAAACGACGGGACTCAGAACAAAATGAACCCTGTTTTATAATTTATGTTCTATAGGATACGTTACTAATAAAAAATATACTGTATTAATTAAAATAAACATACTTTACACCCATTAACCAGCTGTAAATGATCTATTACTACACAGCAACTGTGTCTCATACTGCACACGCCACTTTAACTGCAATTCATCACTTTTTCGTCACTTGTCACTTTGTCTCTTGTCTGTTACTTGTTCGTTAGTGCACTTTATGCTTAATATTTTTCTTTTTAACTTTTTAATATTTAAATTTTTTTAACTTTATTCCCTTGTTTTATACTAACCCATAGCCTTATTCTACTAACCCATTGCATTAGCATTTCATTCCACTTTATTTTATTACTTACTGCACTGTTGTCTTGTCTGTCTACTGTCGCGCACTAACCGCCAAGACAAATTCCTTGTATGTTTGACATATTTTGGCTAATAAATGTTTCCTGATTCCTGTCACATTTGATGAGCCAGATGACGCGACTCATCAAATGCGATAAGACCGAGGATCATCATGTGATCCGTATGGTCATATTAACAAGTCCCTGGGTTCTTTAAGCTTCTTCTGAAGTTCAGAGACAAACACACCAGGTGCTTCATATTTAATTTATTTATTCATTAGAGCTTATTCATCACCCCATAGCCTCGCTCTTCCTCCTCACTTAATTCCCACTCTTGAACCTGACCTCAGTTCTATTAACCTGTCCCCCTGAAGTTTAACTACAAATATCTTCACCCAGAGAATAAAACGGTAAATGTAAACACACTCACACACACACAACCGTAAGGCACAGAGGGGTGGAGCTTCAACAAGAAGGGGAACAGGTTCTGGGATTGAAAAGGTTGATCATCTGAGGTTTAATGAACCCCTGATTCTCATGGAGGTTGACAGAAGTCACAGCTGCTGGTGACTGTGATCATCTAGACAGGGGAACCTTGGTACAAGGTAAAGCTTTCAGAGGCGTGATGGATACTACTGGTCATTAAAAAAGAAAATCTTTAGCTTTCCAACAACCGGATCTGGATTGAGGCTTTCTGACTTTAGGTGGAGTCAAGTCTTCTTCAATACAGCATGATGTTCATTTAGTGACTTATGGTGCATGTAGAGCTTGGGTCGACCAGACGATCATCACTAAAACAAAAAATGACATCACGCATGCGCAGTCTAGCGTGGGAGATGACCAAAACTAATGCTAATGCTAACTAGCGATCCTTGCTTACTGACGGACGCATTTAATTTCATTCCAAAGCGACCCAGGCTGACTCCAGTAAGGTAAGAATGTGCGAGATGCTTATGACCTTTCTTCCTGCAGATGAGAGGCTCGTTTTATTCACATGGACTCGTTATGCGCTGGAGTGCGTCACCGCTACAACCCCCCGTCAGCCGGCACAGCGGGAAGGGGGCAGATCCCCATGACTTGGTTAGTTAAAAAGTAGCTTGCGAGCCGGTAAAGTGTGGGCACCCCCGATGTAGAGTAAACAGACCATAAAGCAGGGGATGCTTTAGGGCGGGGCTGCACACGGATTGAGAGGTCTCTACTAGATAACCTATACAGCATCACTACATTGTCCTCAGTCCATATATGGTCACTTCCTGTTCACTGGTTGATAAAAAAAACAGATGGCAAAAGATCACAGATGTTCCATGTCTCTGTCCACTTCTTAAATACAGTGGTTTAACTATTGCCTTGTTCGTGAGTTATTCTGGTGTACGCACATACTTCATGTATCACATGACATGTTATTAAGTTGGTTGAGAATCAAAAGTATGGCACCAGGTGTAAGTAGACGGTGCACAACACCGACATAACGGACAGGTAGAAAAGGGCGAAGCCAGCCAGCTGGACCAGAGGGGAGCGGCTTGTGGGGGGCGGGGCCACAGAGAGCAACAGGCCTACCGTCCCATAAACGCTGGCGCCTTCCCCCTCCAGGACCTCCCCTACTGAGCAGAGACAAGCCTGAAGGGGGGGTCGAGGTGTGTTGGACGTGGTGAGGGACAAAACGTTTGGACGAATGGAAGGAATAAAGTAAATAAATCGAATCATGAAAGACGGGAAAATGACAGAGAAATAAGAAAGTTTGTTAGTTCTAGGAGAAGCAGAGGAGCAGATCATGATTTCACACAGATCCCGGAACGAGGCCACGCCCAACCGGTGGGTTAATTCCAAGTAATCAATTTAAAAGGATTCGATTTAGAAGTTAAACAGCTGCTGTGACTCAATTTCCATTCAATCATTCACTGTGACATGGTGAGTCATGATCCGGTGCTGAGAACTAAACTTGACATCAGATCAAGTTTCTGCTGATCGAATAAAAAACAAGTATCACAGCTGAGGTATAATCTCATTGATTGTATGATGTGAGAGAGAGTTACCTGAGGAACACCGATTCTACGACACGCCTCCAGGAAGTTCTCTACATTTCGTCGACATTTGGCCATTGTGAGTTTGGGCTGCGAAGCAAAGGCGCAGCACCAGGGTTATTATAGTAACTAACATGTTATTATAGTAACTAACATGTTATTATAGTAACTAACATTATAGTAACTAACATATTATTAAAGTAACTAACATGTTATTATAGTAACTAACATGTTATTATGGTAACTAACATTATAGTAACTAACATGTTATTAAAGTAACTAACATGTTATTATAGTAACTAACATGTTATTATAGTAACTAACATTATTATAGTAACTAACATTATTAGTAACTAACAAGTAACTAACATGTTATTATAGTAACTAACATTATTATAGTAACTAACATTATAGTAACTAACATATTATTAAAGTAACTAACATGTTATTATAGTAACTAACATATTATAGTAACTGACATGTTATTATAGTAACCAACATATTATAGTAACTGAGATGTTATTATAGTAACTAACATATTATTAAAGTAACTAACATGTTATTATAGTAACTGACATGTTATTATAGTAACCAACATATAGTAACTGACATGTTATTATAGTAACTGAGATGTTATTATAGTAACTAACATATTATTATAGTAACTAACATAATATAGTAACTGACATGTTATTATACTAACATATTATAGTAACTGACATGTTTTTATAGTAACTAACATTATTATAGTAACGCACATGTTATTATAGTAACTAACATATTATAGTAACTGACATGTTTTTATAGTAACTGACATGTTATTATAGTAACTGACATGTTATTATAGTAACTAACATATTATAATAACTAACATAGTATAGTAACTAACATATTATAGTAACGGACATGTTATTATAGAAGTTGACATGTTATTATAGTAACTAACATATTATAATAACTAACATAGTATAGTAACTAACATGTTGTTATAGTAACTAACACATTATAGTAACTAAACTGTTATTATAGTAATTAACAGCAGCACCGGGTTATTCTAGAATGATGACAATAACAATACTAACAATGATAGTAATACTTACTACAGCGGGAGAGGGGACGTGGATGCTGGGGACGGACCGGGGTCTCACGTGATTGGCCAGGTGACAGAGCACCACCCCGTCTGTCAGAGCGGCTCCCAGGTCGCTAGGCAACGACACCTTTAGACGAGCCTCGATATTCTGGAGGGACAGAGAGAAAGACAGAATAAGAGTATTTATCCAGTATGTTATTGATTATTAGTACTACTATGCAATTGGAGTACTCTATGTATTTATAAACTACTTGTTATGGTCTCAGCACAACGACTCTAATGATCTTATTGTGACTACATAGTTCAGGAATCAGGAAACATTTCCATAATATGTCAGACATACAAGGAATTTGACTTGGCGGTTGGTGGGTTAGTAATATAAGGCTATGGGTTAGTTTAAAAATAAAGTGCACCAGCAAGTGACGTGTGCAGTGTGAGAGAAAGTGACCGGTGGGATGGCAATAAAAGCATAATAAAATATGATTCATTTATGTACAAAGAGGAAACCAGCGACACTGGCCGTGACAGGAAGAAACTGTTTTCTCTTTGGCTCAGAGGAGCAGATAGAGGTACAGACCTTCCTCAGCTGCTCCACCAGCTCAGCATCTTCTCCAACCAGAGGAGCAGCAGAAGCCTCTTCCTGCATCTGAGCAGCATCACCTGAGGTAAGGAGTTGCAGGAGTCAGATGCTGAAGCCGAGCCTCCTCCATGGACTCAGATAAACGTTAAACCAGATAGATCCAGTACTTGATACACACTTAGTCTTCCTTAGTGATGTCACAGCTAACAAACCACTTCCCCTTCCTTGCTGCACCTGAACGCCTCACCTTTCCTCTTCTCCTGTTTCTGTCCGAGCCGAAACAGGAAGCTCTCTGGTCTTAGACCAGCTGTCCGACAGGAGGCCACGCTGCCTAAGCTGGGGTACGAAGGCGACGGATTGGCTGGAAGAAGCGGATGAATAAATGGAAATGGATGAATAAATGGAAGTCATTGGGTGAAATAGGAGTGGTTTCTGTTTCATCGTTACCTGTAGGAGACAGAGCAGCTCTGTCCTCCCCCTGCAGAGACACAACACAGCATATTTAATGGAGTACTGTAGAGGCTGTTAATCTTCATCATCGTCACTCGGACCCCTCAAGCAGCTAAAGCTCCTCCTAACTAGGAACCAACGAGCCTCAGACAGGAAGTCAGTCGGAATTGAGAGACGGACCAACATGAGATTTAATAATGATTCATGAATATTTAGAAAAATGGCAGAGGCAATGTTTAAGCCAGACATGCACATAGTCAGAGAGACAGGCAGAGAGGCAGACAGGTAGTCAGGCAGTCAGACAGACGGAAAGTATGCAGGTTTCAGTACTTGCAGCAAACCACAGGCGGAGCTATTGGACGCTAGAGAATGAGAAACGTCAACAGACACTTGAGTCAAAGACTGACGGAGAGACAGACAGGCCGAGAGGCGGACAGAGAGACAGGAAAATAGAGGGTGGCAGCAATGAAAGCTGGAGGTGTCCTCACGTCTCGGCGCTGCAGGTCACGAGGACAGAGATGATAAATATCTGATCGGTCATATAACTCTCATATAACTCTCCTTATTTTATTTAGTAATCAACTCTACATTGTCTTTTCCATTCAGCTTTAGTAAAGAGTAAAGAGACAAACCTGTCTGCGTGAACAAGGACATCTCTTTATAGTGTTTGTGTAAAACTGTCTCAAACACCAGGAGACACTGAGACACAAGACAGGCAGACGGACAGGGGCAGAGATAAAGTAGGAGGAACAAACTAAAGTGAAGAGAGACAAACATAAACAAACACAAATGAAGTAAATCAAAATTGAAGGGGAAGAATAAAACAAGGATTGACAGAAGAAGAAGAAGAATATTTAGTTTTCAAATCACAGTTCCACCAAAGTTCTCTACATTTTATTTACAATAGCAGCTAATTGCTATTTTTAACATCGAAAAGGTTCTTATGTTCTAGATTTCAAAATATTGATTAGATCGCCACAGACAGGTGGACAGACAATGAGACACACAGACAGGTGGACAGACAATGAGACACACAGACAGGTGGACAGATAGGTGGCGAGGAGTGATTGACAGGAGGGGGAAACACGCTGATCAAAATGACTCAGACTGATGTAGAGTCATGATCAGCCTCCATGACCTCTGACCCTTCGTCTACCTGATCCCTTGTGTGAATCGAGAGGTCTCTAGGTTGGAAAAAAAGACCTCTACTTCCTGTTTGTATGTTAGCCCTAACTACTTCCTGTTTGTATGTTAGTCCTACTTTTACTTCCTGTTTTCACCTTAGTCCTACTTTTACTTCCTGTTTGTATGTTAGTCCTACTTTTACTTCCTGTTGGCCCCTTAGTCCTAACTCTACTTCCTGTTTGTATGTTAGTCCTACTTTTACTTCCTGTTTGTATGTTAGTCCTACTTTTACTTCCTGTTGGCCCCTTAGTCCTACCTCTACTTCCTGTTTGTATGTTAGTCCTACTTTTACTTCCTGTTTGTACGTTAGTCCTACTTTTACTTCCTGTTGGCCCCATAGTCCTACCTCCACTTCCTGTTTGTACCGTAGTCCTACTTTTACTTCCGGTTTGTACCATAGTCCTACCTTCCTGTTATTGTATTAGCTCTACTTCTAATTCCTGTTTGTATGTTAGTCCTACTTTTACTTCCTGTTGGCCCCTTAGTCCTACCTCTACTTCCTGTTTGTACGTTAGTCCTACTTTTACTTCCTGTTTGTACGTTAGTCCTACTTTTACTTCCTGTTGGCCCCATAGTCCTACCTCCACTTCCTGTTTGTACCGTAGTCCTACTTTTACTTCCGGTTTGTACGTTGGCCCTACCACTACTTCCTGTTTGTACCCTACTGCTACTTTTACTTCCTGTTTGTACCATAGTCCTACCTTCCTGTTATTGTATTAGCTCTACTTCTAATTCCTGTTTGTACCTTCCAGTTTGTACCTTAGTCCTACCTTCCTGTTATTTTACTTCCAATTCCTGTTTGTACTTTAGTCCTACTTTTACTTCGGTTTTGTACATTAGTTCTACTTTTACTTCCTGTTTGTACATTAATCCTACTTTTACTTCCTGTTGGCCCCTTAGTACTACCTCCACTTCCTGTTTGTACCGTAGTCCTACTTTTACTTCCGGTTTGTACGTTGGCCCTACCACTACTTCCTGTTTGTACCCTACTGCTACTTTTACTTCCTGTTTGTACCATAGTCAACCTTCCTGTTATTGTATTAGCTCTACTTCTAATTCCTGTTTGTACATTAGTCCTACTTTTACTTCCAGTTTGTACCTTAGTCCTACCTTCCTGTTATTGTATTAGCGCTACTTCCAATTCCTGTTTGTACTTTAGTCCCTGTTTACTTCCTGTTTGTACATTAATCCTACTTTTACTTCCTGTTGGCCCCTTAGTACTACCTCCACTTCCTGTTTGTACCGTAGTCCTACTTTTACTTCCGGTTTGTACGTTGGCCCTACCACTACTTCCTGTTTGTACCCTACTGCTACTTTTACTTCCTGTTTGTACCATAGTCCTACCTTCCTGTTATTGTATTAGCTCTACTTCTAATTCCTGTTTGTACATTAATCCTACTTTTACTTCCTGTTGGCCCCTTAGTACTACCTCCACTTCCTGTTTGTACCGTAGTCCTACTTTTTCCTACGTTGGCCCTACCACTACTTCCTGTTTGTACCCTACTGCTACTTTTACTTCCTGTTTGTACCATAGTCCTACCTTCCTGTTATTGTATTAGCTCTACTTCTAATTCCTGTTTGTACATTAGTACTACTTTTACTTCCGGTTTGTACATTAGTTCTACTTTTACTTCCTGTTTGTACATTAATCCTACTTTTACTTCCTGTTGGCCCCTTAGTACTACCTCCACTTCCTGTTTGTACCGTAGTCCTACTTTTACTTCCGGTTTGTACGTTGGCCCTACCACTACTTCCTGTTTGTACCCTACTGCTACTTTTACTTCCTGTTTGTACCATAGTCCTACCTTCCTGTTATTGTATTAGCTCTACTTCTAATTCCTGTTTGTACATTAATCCTACTTTTACTTCCTGTTGGCCCCTTAGTACTACCTCCACTTCCTGTTTGTACCGTAGTCCTACTTTTACTTCCGGTTTGTACGTTGGCCCTACCACTACTTCCTGTTTGTACCCTACTGCTACTTTTACTTCCTGTTTGTACCATAGTCCTACCTTCCTGTTATTGTATTAGCTCTACTTCTAATTCCTGTTTGTACATTAGTACTACTTTTACTTCCTGTTGGCCCCTTAGTCCTACCTCCACTTCCTGTTTGTACCGTAGTCCTACTTTTACTTCCGGTTTGTACGTTAGTCCTACTTTTACTTCCTGTTGGCCCCTTAGTACTACCTCCACTTCCTGTTGGCCCCTTAGTACTACCTCCACTTCCTGTTTGTACCGTAGTCCTACTTTTACTTCCGGTTTGTACGTTGGCCCTACCACTACTTCCTGTTTGTACCCTACTGCTACTTTTACTTCCTGTTTGTACCATAGTCCTACCTTCCTGTTATTGTATTAGCTCTACTTCTAATTCCTGTTTGTACATTAGTCCTACTTTTACTTCCAGTTTGTACCTTAGTCCTACCTTCCTGTTATTGTATTAGCGCTACTTCCAATTCCTGTTTGTACTTTAGTCCTACTTTTACTTCCGGTTTGTACATTAGTTCTACTTTTACTTCCTGTTTGTACATTAATCCTACTTTTACTTCCTGTTGGCCCCTTAGTACTACCTCCACTTCCTGTTTGTACCGTGGTCCTACTTTTACTTCCGGTTTGTACATTGGCCCTACCACTACTTCCTGTTTGTACCCTACTGCTACTTCTGCTTCTTGTTTGTACCATAGTCCTACCTTCCTGTTATTGTATTAGCGCTACTTCCAATTCCTGTTTGTACTTTAGTCCTACTTTTACTTCCTGTTTGTACCTTAGTCCTACCTTCCTGTTATTGTATTAGCGCTACTTCCAATTCCTGTTTGTACTTTAGCCCTTCTTATCTTTTCTATGTACTGTAGTCTATTTTATATTGTTTTAATTATCTTGTTATTTGTACATTTTGGGGGGAAGGGCCAAATTCTTACCACAAAGAGGGCGGAGTCATCTGTGTGGGTGGAGCGTCTGGAGGGGTAGACATTCTGAACACACATGGACAGACAGACAGACATGAGGTGAGGGTAACCCTGTGTGGGGGTGGAGGGCCGCGCTAAACATTAATTTAAAACAAATCTGATTTTGACAGATGAGAATAAAAGCTGTTTTAACGAGAGCTAAAGTTGATATTTTGTATCTTTTTACATTGACATGGTGAGCTGCTGATGATGACGATGAGATGCTGTCACCTTTTTATTGTCAAGGTGGAGTGATAACAGAAAATGTGCCATCATTTGAGATGCTGTGACTGGTCATTGTTACAGGTTTGCTTTAAGGAATACTTTACTCTCGTGTCCGAGTCAGGAGTGTGTGAGCAGACACACAACGTCTTTAGGTAAAGAGCAGCTTCTTTTGATTCAATTCCATCATGTACGGGTTTGTTGCGTGTCTGTTGCTGGGTTGTGGTGTCGCTTGTTGTGTTGTGGTGGTGTGTGGTGTCTGTTGTTGTGTCTGTTGTCTCACCTCACAGTCTGGACTTTGAGCTGCTTTATGCTGAGAAACCGAAAGCAGAGTGAGTGAAACTTCATGACGTCAGAAGTACCGCAGTGATTTCTAGATTAATTTATTCTCTTGTCTACAGTTACTCTGTACAATGAAATATGCTGCAATGTCCTCCGTCCAAATAAATAGAATAACACACTAACCGACAAACAGGATTAAATATATTCTCATGCATGAGGCATACGGCTAGATGATCAATAAGAGGAAGTCCGGCGTACCTCAGAGTCTCTTTGCTGAGATCTGCTCTTGTGTCTCTCCTCGTCGTACCTCAGAGCAGCGTGCTGAGCCTCCCTCCTCATCCTCTCCACCCCCACTGGAGCAGCACCCCCTCCTCTCTGAGGGGGGCAGACAGGCAGACAGACATGAGCAGCTGACATTTGTAGTTGATGGTCAGAAAAACATGTGATTTGAGGTGTTACCTGGCTCTGGGCACTAGGAGGCGCTGTGACACCGTCAACCACACCCCTGCAGGACAGGCAGACAGGGACGGAGGGACAGACAGATGCAACGGGAGACAACTCAGAGTTGGTTGACAGACAGCATGTGTCAGCAATTATTTTATAAACCACACACCTGTTGTGTCTCCTCCCGTCTTCGGTCCTCGAGTTGGTTTTCACAGGAGAACCCTGAACACACAGGAAGGAAGTCACAGAGCTTTATGAAGAAAGAGGCGTGTGGAAATGTTCAGCGACTCGTGTTTCTCTGGCAGAGAATCTATGAATGTCTTTGACTGCAGAGAATCACTGACGAGAAGAACTCAACCTTTGGGAAGCTGCGTGAGCTCCTACCTCTCTGGTGATGCGTCTCTCGATGTAGGCCATGAACTGAGAGCTCAGGCTGACGCTGTCTCTGCTGCTTACTCCTCGACTCCTCCCCTCCTCCTCCTCCTCTTCCTCCCCCACACAGCTGTCTATGAAGTCTATCTGCTCCGACTCCACATCTGGAGAAGACAGAGAGATTAAGACAAACAGACAGAATCTGTTAAAAAAAATCCTTCTAACTTTCTTTGAATAATGTAATTTTCATAGATGATCATCTTTTTTGAAACTCACGTTTGCCGTTAGCCAGCACAGGTCCTCCTCCTCCTCCTCCTCCTCCTCCTCCTCCTCCTCCTCCTCTGTGTCTCTGGTCTCTGCTGATCTCAGCCACTCTGAGTGGCAGCTCTGAAAGCTCCTCTGTGGGCTGGACAGAGACAGCAAGTGAGCTCACACACAGAAAGGAAGCAGAGGACAGGACAGGTGGAGTGTGTGTCTGACCTCGTTCCCTGACCACCTCTTGTCTCCGCTGTCAACACTGTTGAAGCCAGAGTCCAGAGCTCCGTATGATCGGCCGGGGTAAAGCTCATCAGCACTGAATCACACAGACCTTTAGTCAGACAGCACGACCACAGACCACTGGGCTTTTATTCTGAAGGTTAAAGTCAGTGGCAGACTGGGCTTTTATTCTGGAGGTGACGCTTTTTCTAGTCTTCCCAGATGGAAAAGATTAAAAAACATTCAGTTTACAACCGTTTCTAACAGAAACGCAGCAAATAATGAACTTGCCAGGAACTGAAGGTCAAAGGGCGTCTGTCGAAGTCTGGAAGGTCGGGGGTCGTCTTACTGGCCTCCAGGTTCAGATACTTAAATATGTGGACCTTTCCTTTAATACAAATCTACAAAAACACAGAAGCAAAACTTTTCTCATGAAAGTCAAACCGACGGCTCTGGTTGGACCCGAATGATGTCACCTCTGGTGCATACCTGTGCAGGTGGGGTCTGCAGAGGGTTGTTGTCGAGGACGATGGTCTGTAGCTGCGTTAGCTGTCGGTAACAGACAGGGATGGTGGTCACTTTGTTACAGGAGAAGTCCAGACGAACTAGAGGGAGGTCTGCCAGCTCTAAACACAAGTACACAAGTATTTATATTACTGTGATACTAGTACACACACATACATACACCCATGTACTGTGTGTGTACCTGGAGGCAGCCGGACCAGGTGGTTCCTCCTGATGTTCAGGTCTCGCAGAGCCTCCAGCTGACCCACCTGACATGGTAGAGTCCGGATCTCGTTACAGCTCACGTCCTGCAGGAGGAGGTCCACACACATCAAAGAATGATCCAATCACAGATCAATGAGATCAAGACTCACATGATCAAACCCACCAGCTCTGTCAGCTGTCTCAGCTGGCCCACTTCTTCTGGAAGAGAAACCAGCTTGTTGTTGCAGGCAATCAAAACCTTCAGAGGAAGACTGCAGACAACCACAGGGAGGACAGACAGCTGGTTCCGACTGGAGGACAGACACAAAGGGGGAGGGGGTGAAAATAAATATGAACTGGTTTTATTATTGCTTAAAGACGTCTGTGGCGCTCGGCCCCCTGTGTAATGATAGAGGGAACACTGCTATGTATACTGTGGGCGGGACTAAGTTATGAGGAAAGGAGGCAAGTAAAGGGATCAAGGACACGCAAACCAGGAACGGTAAGCTGAGCATCCGTCCCTCAATCCTGTCTGATGATAAACAGTTGTCTCAGATTGCTCGTGTGTGTGTGTGTGTGTTACCTGAGGTTCAGGTAGGTGAGGGCCTGCAGGTTGAGCAGACTGTCCGGTAGAGACCTCACACAGTTCTGGTAAAGATTCAGACTCTCCAGAGACACAAAGAGACAAACGTCCAGAGGAAGCTCCGAGAGGCGGTTACGAGACAAGTCTGGACATAAACAAACACACACGCATTATATTACACAACATGTAACAAACACTATGGTGCAGAACAAACGGAATGTTCAGTTTAGTCTCCATGGTTACTGGGGCTGTCAAAATGATTGAATATTCACTGGTTGCGCATTAGGGACGCCAATAACAGGACAAATGTATACAACGAGACATAACTAAAGTTAAACATATTTAACAACATCTTACCTACAAGAAAATAAGTAAATGAACTGCCGCCTCCTCCTAATGAAACTAGTGCATGAAGCTGTTGTAGTCCTTTGTATTCACAGTCAGTCAGGGTCCTTCCTATAGGCGAGGGTGTCCTCTAAGCATACGTCTTTCCCTCAACAACATTGATTAACGAAATAAAATGAAATAAAACCTTCATTCAAACAAATGAACATGGCGCCCCGGCGATATGTTGAAAATCAATTTCATAAGTGTTGGGGGGCAATGAGCACACTCCGATCAAGCTAACGTAAAATGAGGAGGAACCGACGCGGCTCGGAACAAAGTCAGATTTTTCTAGCGTGAGAAATTGGATGTGTGGCGTGAGTGCGTGTGAAAACATGCAGAAGCAAAACCAGTCAGCGTTGTACCTAGCAAGCAAGCCATCATTAGCATCATTTATATCGTTTAATTTAGGTTCAAATCTTCTAAATTGTTACCTTTATTGTTTAATATTACAGCTCATCTTCTTTGTCAAAGGGAAACGTGCCTAAATTAAAATGATTAAGCTATAGCCGGACTTTTGTGTGGCTGAGCCCATTGAAAAACGCCGATGACACGGCCGATGACACGGCCGATGACACGGCCGATGACACGGCCTACGAGTTGTGTAGCTACAGCAACCAGCTAGCATCTGCTTTCCATTGATATTTATTTAAGTCCATGTTTCCCCTTCGTTGTCTCTAGGAGTTTTTTCGCGGCGGACGGCAATTCTGCCCCGATGGAGACACAAGGCCACAGAGGACACAGAGCACCCTCAAAAAGCATTAAACCGAGGGTGTAGCGGCGTTCCTTCAGTGTTTTTGTCATTGAGCTGCAGACACGTGGCTTCATTTCCTCACGCACATGACAGATTGTTGAGATGTTTTGTCTTTATTTTGCGCAGCAAAGCGTAATAAATTGTGTCACACGGTAGATAAACAATATGCTGCAAACATTACGTCATTACTTGAGACTAACAAGGAGCGTCATTGTAACATTAATGTTACATATCTTTAGTTCCAGCATAATGAGCATACGTCTAAGACGAAATGAATAATATTCCCCTAATTCCAACAAACTAATATATACAGTGTAATTATACTGTAAACATAGTTTGAAGTTAAAAACTTAAAAAGCTGTAGTTTGAAGCTATATTTAGAGTACTGTTTAAAAGTTAACACATTGTTCAATTTGAATAAGAAAAGTCCTCTTTTTTGTCATCAATTGTTGCTTTAGCGATTAGCACCGGTATCGGGAAAAAAGAAAAGCGATACCCATCCCTACTGTTAAGCTAACTACGAGCTGCTGATCTAACGTTACATTGGTTTGCTTTTGTTTTAGAGGGTGCAGATTAATATTTCTAAGCTAAACTATATTGTCATTGCTGTAAATGCATCTGATGAAGAGCAGTGGCATCAAAAGACTTTTCAAAGCCTCCAGACCGGCCTCCTAAGACTTAATAGGTTATCGTCAAGGGTTGATCCCTGTGAGACCAGCGGCCTTAATAGGTCTTCATTCTTCTTTTACTTTCTTCAAGCAGAAATAAACCAAAGCACTATAAAACATTTTAAATAGGACTGCAGGTCTCACCGGCTCAATGTGGATTAGTGTTGGTTTTCTGAGTGCTTTGAATCCTACCCACATGGTAAATTTAGTGCTTTTGGACTTCAGACTGGGTTTTATTTAACTGGATTAACTGGATTCAGGCAGAGTGTATCCTTAGAATGGTTTCTCTGCTAGATTACTATTGTATCCGCTGTAGGCTAACTAGACAGCTAGTTAGTACAGTGGTTGAAGGGCCAGCTTTGACTCGTACGGAGACTTGGAAGACAAAGGACCTTTCCTGTATTAACTACCAGCCTCTGCACATGTCCAACACCTCGTCTCAAGGTGCCTCTGGATCTGCCAGTCAGCTTCTCACAAGACAGACTTTATCTCCTTGCTCTAAAATAACATTAACAAAAAACAAGTGTCTAAAATAGACGCTTTCTAAAGTGATTACTCATTACTTAGAAGAAAAAAAACATTCATTAAAAACAACAACATTGATTAATCACCATTAATCAAGATTAATACATTTCAAAAAGTTATTTTTTTAACCTATGGACAGCCCTAAACCTTATTGTTTTAAATGCCGTGTGGGAAATTCCCTAGGATCAGCATCCAATGCAGCAAGGGTTCATAAAGGGCTCGAAAAGTCCGCCAGAGCCTCAAACCCTTGGAGCTGTGATAGTGGGACAGAACCAAACCATCACGGAGTCAGTGGGAGTCAGTGGGAGCGTAGGCCACCCAGTCTCACAGCAAAACGTGGAATAGATACGCTGTGGACCAATTGTCAGACAATAGAACAGACTAAAGAGCTGCCAAATGAGCAAGCTCCTCCTCCTCTTAAGAAGCCAACCAATCAGAGCAGAGCACTCTGTCAACGAGCTGTCAATCCCCAGTATTGATCTATGATAAGACGCATGATCGGTTCTTCTGCCTCAAGTTTTACCGAAAGAAAGAATAACAAAGACGCAGAGTCACAAACTGTTCATTGGTATTCAATCTAAACTGACCAGAACGGGCAGAGAGACAGAGAAGGAGACAGGCAGGGAGACGGACCAGAGAGACAGACAGAGAGAGCGAAAGGCGGAGACTCAGAAAGACAGACAGCGCGGGAGGCAGTCCAAAAATAAGCTGCTTTGCTCGGCTTGTTTTGTGTCGTCACGCCGCCCGTCAGCCTCGGATGGGCGGTGCGGCTCTCCTTGTCCAATCAGCCACCTCTCAATTAAACGAAAACAAAACGCCAGTTGTGTTCACCTTTTCACACCGACGTGTGAGACTCGGGGAGAGAATACAGCGCGGCACCCCCAAACCGGAAGGTCCAGTCTGTCCGATCCGAGTAGTAACTTTCATTGGACAACCCGCTTCAGACGGCTAACTGCTGTTAGCATGCTAGCTGGCTACATCCACTAACATCAACAAACCTCACAGGTGTACTGAAACAAGTGGTGGCCCGACATACTCCCCCTCTCCCGGGGTTCTCTCTCGCAATTCAGCCAAGGGACCAATTACACGGGCAAAATACAGTTTAAACACGGTTTTTATTTAGCCCCGCTACATCTACCTAACTAACGTCACTAGCTAAACTAGCCCGGCGTTATTACTACCATAGTGATGTGGTTACCGTTTGACTCATAAAGTTACAGTGTGCCTCCTCTCGGCCCTGGAGTCCATTAAACTGACACTAAATACCCAACGTAGCGTTAACCCATCCCGGTCCTCTAGGGCCGGTCCCCGCTCCCCAGGCCTCTAACTCTGGTCGCCATTCCCCGGGACTCACTCACCGGCCCTGGTGGTGTCCGTCAGGTCGTGGTGGACGGCGATGCGGGGAAACTCCTTCAGCTTCCGGCTGCTGAGGTTCAGGCTCCCGGTGGCCGAGGCTTCGTCCAGAGCTCGGTCCAGGGCCCGGTTCCAGGGCACCGGACCCACCGTCCCGTTATGATCAATCCCGACTAAAATACTCCTGCTGCTGCCGCCTCCAACCGCGAAGTTGACTCCGACGTTGTCCATCGAGCCCAGCAACACTGATGCCGCCATTACACACTCCGGCTGGTTAGCTCTCAGTGCTAACAGCTAGCTCCCACCCTAAACTTCAGAGCGGAGCATGCGCAGTACGTCTAAACTGTCAAGGGGCGCATGCGCGGAGGGCGCTCCGACTGGACAACAGAAGCAATAGTTCTTGTACTACATTACTGCAGTACTGCGTGTACTACATGGCAATTAACACAACTCGTGTTGTTGTACATAAATTACAATTATACTGCTTGTACAGACTAACTTTGTTAACTGTACACATGACAATACATACATATCTTGAATCTTGTATAATGTTATTTTATTTTATAAAATAATATATAACTTGCTAATTATTATATTTGTATTGTATTAATATTATACAACACTGCAGAAGCAATCTTGCGTGTATTGTAGTAAATTACAATTATACTGATTGAACTATGATCTACTGTAGTACAATAATATGATAGTAATTTCATATATAGTACATTTACCAACTGCATTCAACATAATACCAATACTTTGTGTACTATACTACTGACAGCAGAGTAGCACACAAAGTACACACAGTGCTACAGTTCTAACATTATAATTAAAACATACATTCCATTACATCACATCACATTTATCTGACGCTTTTATCCAAAGCGACTTACAATAAGAACATTTCAACCATAAGGTACAAACTCAGAAGAACAAGAAACAACAAAGTGCAATTTCATCAAATAAGCCGATGTACAACTTGCTGTAGATAAGAACCATTATAAGTCCAATGTTGGTGCTACAGTTAGTGTGTTAGTGGAGGTAGAGTCTGAAGAGGTGTGTCTTTAGTCTGAAGATGTGAAGGCTCTCTGTGGTCCTGATGTCTTCACAGACCTCCTTCCACCATTTAGGAGCAGGACAGCAAAGACTATAGACTATTAATTAACTAATACACACAATATTGTAGCCCGTCTCTCGCCCGATGTTAGCTGGGATTGACTCCAGCCTCTCCGTGAGCCTCTGTTCATAAGCGGCTGAGAGAAGATGACTAACATAATATTGTGTTGTTGTACATTCAGTCTTTGTACTGTAAGACATACTGTAGTATTGTAATACAGTATTACTCACCATAAATGAGTACAATTATACACTCTATGTACCTTCACAAATAATGTATAAACAATACTACTTTGTGTACGATGTACTGGCAGTACAACAGATCATACATTTGTATTGTAATATTGAACTTACAATATTACCCAACGAAAGTACGGACAATATTGTTGTACTACTGCACTCTGATAGTACATTTAAGCATTCTATATTATTAGTAATTATTACAGTAGTTCTTTTATACATCATCATGTAAAGTAAATTATTATATTAAAACATTATCAGGAATCAGGAAACATTTATTGCCAAAATATGTCAAACATACAATGAATTTGTCTTGGCGGTTGGTGCGCGACAGTAGACAGTGTAACAATAGACAACAAGACAGCAGTGCACAAGTAATAAAGTAAAGTAGAATGAAATGCTAATGCAATGGGTTAGTAGAATAAGGCTATGGGTTAGTATAAAACAAGAGAATAAAGTTAAAAATAAAAAATATTTAAAAGGTTAAAAAATATTAAAAAATAAAGTGCACTAACGAACAAGTGACAAAGTGACGAGTGACATGTGACAGTTAGAGTGACGTGTGCAGTGTGAAGGGGAGTGACCGGTGGGATGTTATAGTCAGTCAGTGGGGGTCCGGCTCTGTTGATGAGGTCTTAGTCCTGATGGACCTCAGCCGCCTGCCAGATGGAAGGGGCACAAACAGGTTCTGTCCGGGGTGAGAGGGGTTGGCTACAGAGCGGAGGACACGCTGCAGCCTGCCCTTGTCCTTGGCTGTGGCTGCAGCGTACCAGACGGTGATGGAGGAGCAGAGGATGGACTCCATGATGGCCGTGTAGAAGTGCACCATCATCGTCTTTGGCAGGTTGAATTTCTTCAGCTGCCTCAGGAAGAACAACCTCTGCTGAGCCTTCTTGGTGATGGAGCTGATGTTCAGCTCCCACTTGAGGTCCTGGGTGATGATGGAGCCCAGGAAACGGAAGGAATCCACAATAGTGACGGGGGAGTCACACAGGGTGATGGGGAGGGTGGGACTCTGTTCCTCCAGAAATCCACAACCATCTCCACTGTCTTCAGAGCGTTGAGCTCCAGGTTGTTCTGACTGCACCACGACACCAGATGGTCAGACTCCCACCTGTAGGCGGACTCGTCCCCACCAGAGATCAGTCAATGAGGGTGGTGTCATCTGCAAACTTCAGGAGCTTGACGGACTGGTGGCTGGAGGTGCAGCTGTTGGTGTACAGGGAGAAGAGCAGGGGAAAGAACGCAGCCTTGGGGGAACCGGTGCTGATGGTCCGAGAGGCTGAGACATGTTTCCCCAGCTTCACCTGCTGCTTCCTGTCAGACAGGAAGTCTGTGATCCAGGAGGGGGTCGGTGAGGGTCTTCAGGTGGGTCAGGACTAGCCGTTCAAAAGACTTCATGACTGCAGAGGTCAGGGCGACGGGCCTGTAGTCATTGAGTCCTGTGATCCTGGGCTTCTTGGGGACAGGGATGATGGTGGAGGCCTTGAAGCAGGCTGGTATGTGGCAGGTCTCCAGGGAGGTGTTGAAGATGTCAGTGAACACTGGAGACAGCTGGTCAGCACAATGCTTCAGGGTGTGAGGGGAGACGGAGTCCGGACCGGCTGCCTTACGGGTTTTTTGTCTAATTCTACTTCTAATGATATAATATAATATAATAATTATAATATAATATAATACTATGTTATTATTATTATGAAATCGGAACAAAACAGCAATATTCTCCTGATTTTGCCTAATCTTTTAGCACCTTAAGTCATTGCAGCTGACACGACAACTTCATCCCCCCAGAATGCCCGGCGCTGTCGCATATAGACGCATGCGCGTCCGCGACAGTCTGTCCAAGGCCGGGTATCATGGCGACGTACGTGGACATCCTGAAGAGCGAGTTTCCAGAGATAGACACGGAGGTTTTTAACTACATCACGGGTAAGTATCGGGGGACAGAGCTGCTGTCTACGGGGACAGAGCCGTGGTGTGCCGGTCCAGCGGAGCCGTTAACCAGCCTGTTATTCGGCTAGCGCTAGCTCGCAGCTACAAAGCTACGGAGCTAGCGTGGCTAATGCTAACCGGGACACCGGGTAGCACGGCGTGGCTCATTCCGGGTTCCTGGACCTGAAACCGGCATAATTTGAGTGGATCGAACCCCCGAACACACACCGGGGTGATACCTTTATATTCCAGTTTTATCAGCAGTACTACACGAGAAAAAACTGTTTTATATGAGGCATTACGGCCATATTGTAGGAAAGAGTACATGAGGATCATAGGACAAAACTGTTGCAGGGAGTATTACTTCGCCAGTACAGGTGAAGTACACTAGTGTCGTGGGAAGTGCTACGAGAATGTTACAGGAGTTATTACAGCATTATTTAGGAAGTATTACAACAGTAATATGGGTAGTAGTACTAGTATTATAGTAAGTATTGCGTCAGTATTTTTGGATTTAGTACATCACTCTTTTAGAAAGTATTTTAAGAAGTACTGCACAGTGGGTTCAGGTGTGGTAGGAGGTTTCTGCCGGTGTGAATGTGTCCTGTTTGTGTTTCAGGAGTGTTGGACAGCTGTGGAGGAGACTTTGAGGATGGGGACGAGGTGTACGAGGCCGTGGGAGGAGTCCTACAGGAGGTCTCTGCTGACCGTAAAAACGAAGACGACGTCAGAGAAATCTGTTTCCAGATGTTCAACACTCTGAAACTGTAAGTCAGTGAGAACGTTGCGTTTTTGTCTGTAATCTCACATTTCTAGGTTAATGCACATTCCCACTGGGTTGTCATGGAGATGACCGTGTCTTGTCATGGGGAGTAACCCCATTGTGTGCGTTGAACAGGAACAACCATCATGGCACTCAGAGGCAGGTGTTGCTGGACGCTCCAGTTCAGCTCTCTCAGATATCTGCAGAAAACGGTGAGAAACATAATTATTAGGGGTGTAACGATTCATCCACTGAATCGATTAATCGATTTATATTCCTGCGATCCAACTGAATCGATCTGTGCTCCGCAAATCGATTACAAATCGATTGAAATGGTACATAATCGATTTGTATCGATACTTGGAAACTGCACATTGGATTTAAGCACAAACGGTATGGATGTGCACTTTGGACACGTTAAACGTGACTGGATTCAGTCTGCCTGTCTGTGACGTCATCAGTACGCAGCGGCAGCACAACAACAACAACACACAGCGTGGAGGAGACGACTGCGAGCGAGACATTTACAAACCAACTTATCGATCCAGTGGAAACATTTGGGCTTTTGCAAATACGGAGGTGTTCTAAATAAGTCGCTCGCTGTTTGTAGAATATGTAGAAAACAAATAAAAACCAGGGAAACACGACGAATCTTTCCGGCCGTCTACTAAGGCGCCGTGGGACTAAACAAGCGCCGACAGTCAGGACCTCCAGCAGCGTCACCGCTGCAGCAGCAGCAGGTAACTCAGCTCTGCAGACGCCTCAGGCCTCCAGCACCAAACTCAACATCACAGTAACAAGTTTATCTGTAAAGACGTGCGACCCGACGATGTGGTTGAACATCCGGGGTTCTGTGAATTGATCCAAACATTGTGTAATTATTGTTTACATTGAAAATGGTTGTACAATAAAAGGTTAATACATTTGCCGTTAATTGTTGTTTGCTTGTTTATAATATCCATAATTAATGTAAACCTGATTTCCTTACAAGAAACAACAGGGATCTCAGAAACTTTGCCTGCACTGTCCAGTAAAGTTACTGAATCGATTTCAAGTCACTGAATTGAATCATTCTAAATTAACCCAGATCGTCCATGAATCGCGATTCGAATCGTTGTTAAAATGAATCGTTACACCCCTAATAATAATAATAATGCATGAACTCACTCTGCTCATTTTAAACTTTTAACAACATTTCATGTAAACTCATATTTGCATCAGTTTGTGCAGCAGAAGACGTTCAAGGAATCTGGATGATGAAACGTGGTCAGAACACAGTGAGTCCCCCTCGTGACAAGCAGCTGATTGGTGGATGTAAACATGTAACTGTCATTAAACGCATCATATCCTGTCTTCAGACGGTGGACGCTAAGAAACTGGAAAAGGCCGAGGCCAAGCTGAAAGCTAAACATGATCGCCGCAACGAGAAGGACGGCCTGAAGCCTGCTGCTCCACTGTGAGTACCTGAACTCCCCTGACCTCACCTGTACTCCACTAGTCGCCTGCACTCACCTGTACTCCACTAGTCGCCTGCACTCACCTGTACTCCACTAGTCGCCTGCACTCACCTGTACTCCACTAGTCGCCTGCACTCACCTGTACTCCACTAGTCGCCTGCACTCACCTGTACTCCACTAGTCGCCTGACCTCACCTGTACTCCACTAGTCGCCTGACCTCACCTGTACTCAACTAGTCGCCTGTACTCACCTGTACTCAACTAGTCGCCTGACCTCACCTGTACTCAACTAGTCGCCTGCACTCACCTGTACTCCACTAGTCGCCTGCACTCACCTGTACTCCACTAGTCGCCTGACCTCACCTGTACTCCACTAGTCGCCTGACCTCACCTGTACTCAACTCGCCTGCACTCACTCACCTGTACTCCACTCAGTCGCCTGCACTCACCTGTACTACTCGCCTGACCTCACCTGTACTCAACTAAGTCGCCTGACCTCACCTGTACTCCACTAGTCGCCTTCACTCACCTGTACTCAACCAGTCGCCGCCTGACCTCACTCACCTGTAGTCGCCTTCACTCACCTGTACTCAACTAGTCGCCTGACCTCACCTGTACTCCACTAGTCGCCTTCGCCACTCACCTGTACTCAACTAGTCGCCTTCACTCACCTGTACTCACCACTAGTCGCCTTCACTCACCTGTACTCAACTAGTCGCCTGACCTCACCTGTACTCCACTAGTCGCCTTCACTCACCTGTACTCCACTAGTCGCCTTCACTCACCTGTACTCAACTAGTCGCCTTCACTCACCTGTACTCCACTAGTCGCCTTCACTCACCTGTACTCCACTAGTCGCCTGACCTCACCTGTACTCAACTAGTCGCCTTCACTCACCTGTACTCAACTAGTCGCCTGCACTCACCTGTACTCCACTAGTCGCCTTCACTCACCTGTACTCCACTAGTCGCCTTCACTCACCTGTACTCAACTAGTCTCCTGTACTCTACTAGTCACCTGAACTTGCCTGTGTTGTCTCTCTCAGAGTGCTGGAGGAGGCGTCGGCCAGTCAGGCCAGCAGTAAGAAGGACAACCGAGTCGACCAATCAGGGAAGAACCGCGGCTACGATATCCTCATCGAGAACTTTGATGTGTCCTTTGGAGAAAGGTGAGTTCATTAATGTTGCGTATGCGATTGACCTGAGATCAAACACCACCAGAAAAACACACCTCTCTGATTCAAGTCGGTACAGAGCTGAAATGTCACGTGACATCCAGTCAATCATCGCCCGGCACAATTAATGATCACATGATTACGTTTTTTTAATCGTTTTTTCCACAAGAATGTGAACAGGTCGTCATGTCTCCTCGACTCACCTGGCTTTAGTTCACTCGGCAGCTTTTTTTTTTTGAGACCTGTTTATAAGTCTGTCATGTTACAAATGCAACCACACACACACACACACACACACACACACACACACAGTCTACTGGCTACATGCATGATTGTCTTCAGAGACACACTAAGTATTCATGGCATAAGACCTGACCTCGCTACTCGTGTAGACGTGTGCGGGCACCTCGATGCTGCTTTAATGAATATAATGAGTTTATGATGACCCCCCCCTACCCCCCAGGTGTTTGCTTCAGGGGGCGGAGCTATCTCTGTCCACAGGCCGGCGCTACGGTCTGATTGGTCGTAACGGTCTTGGGAAGACAACGCTGCTGAAGATGCTGGCCAGTCGCAGCCTCCGGGTCCCCCCCCACATCTCCATCCTGCACGTGGAGCAGGAAGTGGCGGGCGACGAGACGCCGGCGCTGCAGAGCGTCCTGATGAGCGACGTGCTGAGAGAAGGGCTGCTGAGCGAGGAGAAGACGCTCAATGCTCGCATCGCCAACGGCACGTAAGAGATGAATAAACATTACATCACAGAATCTTTAGTCCTGTCGCAGTTATTTATATATATAAATAAATAAATTAGGGCTGTCAATAGATATAAAAAACAAAACATAATTAAAGTTTTCTTTTCCCTAAAGACTAAAGCTTATAAACTAACGAGTAATCACTTTAGAAAGCGTCATCTTGGAGGTGGAACATGTGTCCTCGTGCACTTTGCTCTCAACTCTCCATCATTTGACGTGTTGTCCCCTCATTTAGCAGGACTAGATGTTGAGATGGAAGTAGCTTAGCATAGCAGCTAGAAACATGTTGGGCGCTATCAGTCCTAAAGTGGTTTGCACTCGTCCCCCTTCTGTTTGACACGTGGAGGAATTCTTCTGTTTGTTTTGCTTCCAATGCAAAACGTTCTCCATCTTCACGTCTCGCTCTCTGCATCTCACTGACTGCAGCATTAATCTTGTTCACAATAATCCCATAGATGAACACGTTTTATGTATTTGTATAATTAGAGAGAGAAACATTGTCAAAGCTTGTAACTGTACTTTATTCATCGTTGAAGAGTTGTTGTTTCCTCCTCAGCAGCATGTTGGGCTAAGCGAGGGTTTGTGTTTGTTTCAGCGCCGATGGGCTGGAGAGCATCAGACTGACGGAGATCTATGCAAAGCTGGAGGAGATCGAGGCCGACAAAGCTCCAGCCCGGTAGCTATGCTAAGCCATGCTAAGCCATGCTAAGCCATGCCATGCCATGCCATGCCATGCCAATGTGTTTCCAACTGACGTCTCTCTCATCCAATCAGAGCCTCCATCATCCTGGCCGGTCTCGGATTCTCCCCCAAAATGCAACAGCAGACTACCAAGTGAGCTACTTCTAACCCTGCAGTACAGACGCCATGTGCTACTTGGCTGTCACAATGTCACATTGTTGTTGTGCGATTATTGCACCAACATCTATTGCGATGTGCGATATTATTGCAATTTTCAGATCATTTTATGCCTCTGATAACTTAATGACAATATAATAGCATAGTAATAAAGTACGCTATTTCAAAGAACGTTTTATTTGTCAGAATAGTTCGACATTAGAAGCGGAATTAAAACAAAAAAACTAATAAGTGCACGGGACACGGAGCGAGCGAAGCATCGGGCGAAGCATCGGGCGAAGCATCGGGCGAAGCATCGGGCGAAGCATCGGGCGAAGCATCGGGCTCTGCGGCTGCAGGGAGAGACGGAGCGGCTCGGTGCCGCTAACAAGCGGCCGGCCCGGGAGGAACGCAGGACGGCGGTCTGCGTAGACAGCGACCGTAGTTCAGGTTAAAGACGGGCGGACGGTTGTTGTTTGGGTGAGATGTTCGCTTAGTTAGCTTAGTTGGGTTCACTGCTTCTCTCTCGCTCTGTGGCGTGCTGCATAAGCCCCGCCCCCCGTTCCACAAGGAAAAGAGACAGAGGATCAACTTAAATGTTGATGTTCATTTAGATGTAAAACGAATATCGCAGCACCAAAGATTATTGCACGCGATTTCAGAGCGTGTGCGATATGTCATTTTATAGCATGTTGCAACCGGCCTACGTGTACTACTACTACTGTCGGTCCCTCGTTCGCCCTGCTGTTCTGAGTGTTGCCACGGTAACGTGAGGGTCTGTCTCCAGGGAGTTCTCTGGAGGATGGAGGATGCGGCTGGCTTTGGCCTGAGCTCTGTTTGGCCGGTAAGAGGTGTGTGTGTGTGTGTGTGTGTGTGTGTGTGTGTGTGTGTGTGTGTGTTGTGTGTCAGTGTGTGTGTGTGTGTGTGTGTGTGTGTGTGTGTGTGTGTGTGTGTGTGTGTGTTCATCCTTACTCACCATCTATTGTCCATGTTCGTCCTCATCAGGCCGGACCTCCTGCTGCTGGATGGTGAGTCCGATCCTCCTGTTGACATTCACACTGTAGTCTTTGGTAGGAGTACTGCTAATAGTAGCAATGGGAGTACTAGCAGAAGGACAGGTAGTGATGGGAGTACAAGTACTCGGGTAGTGGTATGTATTTGTATGACCTGTAGAGTAGTTTCATGAGTACAAATGGTAGTATTGATGGTAGTAGTCCAATGTACTGCGTGTGTGTTTCAGAGCCCACCAACATGTTGGATGTCAGAGCCATTCTGTGGTTGGAGAACTACCTGCAGGTCTGCTCCAGCAGCTACTTTAATGTTAGCGTTCCCCATTGAAAGCAGTGGGAAAGCTTAGCCACGTGCTAAATGTGGATGAACGTCTCCTCCCACAGACGTGGCAGTCCACCATCTTGGTCGTATCCCACGACAGAAACTTCCTGAATGCCGTGGTAACGGACATAATCCACCTGCACTCCCAGAGGCTAGACAGTTACCGTGGCGACTACGAAAACTTCATCAAGACCAAAGAAGACAGACTGAAGAACCAGCAGAGAGAGTACGAGGCCCAGCTGCAGTACAGGCAGCATATACAGGTACTTCAATTCACTTTGTTTTGTAGAGCCCAAAATTACAAATGTGCCTCAGAGGGCTTTACAGTCTGTACACGTACGACGTCTTCTGTCCTGGAACCTTCACATCGGCTCCCTCATGGGGACAAACGGGGAAGAAACCTCCGTGAGAGTCAGAGGATCCGTCTCCTGATGGACCGACTACAATGACGTCATGTGGACACAATGTAGAAGATGAACAACACATTCAATTCATGTGACAGAGATGATTCAAATCATTGCGAGTAGTAAGCAGGACCACTGCAGGACCACCACCATCAGATCCACCATCAGATCCACCATCAGATCCACCATCAGATAGAACCACCATCCACAGAAGCCATGGGGAAGATTTTAGGAAAGGGCAATGTTGGTTTATGATGACAGTAATATGATTAATATTTAAAATGATGATGATAACAGTAGCACCAGGTGTCAGGACCAGGGTCCACAAGGAACCACGATCTACGGAGACCTGCGAGGCGAGAAAGCTCCGGGAAAGAAGCTGAATTAGTGATGTGCATTAATAGAACGTGAGTTATTGTAGAACGAGAGCGTGAGAGAGGAGCTCGGTGTGTCCTAAGTCCCCCGGCAGTCTAAGCCTACAGCAGCTTAACTAAGGGCTGGTCCGTCTAACCTGAGCCAGCCCTAACTATAGGCACAATCAAAGAGGAACGTTTTAAGTTTTACTTTAAAAGAGCTGACCGAATCTGCCCCCCGGACTGAAAGTGGAACCTGGTTCCACAAAAGAGGAGCTTGAACTGAAGGCTGGCCTACTTTTTAAAACCACAGGAACAACAAGTAACCAGCATCTATGGAGCGCAGCTCCTTGTAGGACAACAAGGTGTAACAAGCTCTGTGAGATACGACGGCTCCTCACCAGCAGTCCAGTCCAGAAGTAACAAACGTATTAAGTCATTTTTCTGCATCACTTTGAGACAAAGTTCCTGATTTTCACTACTACTGCAGTACAGGTAATATGTACAGGTACTACCAGTGTATTTGTCTAATACATTCATGAGGTTTGGTGTGTTTTTCCCAGAATGCAATGTGCTTGTGTTCCAGGTGTTTATCGACAGATTCCGGTACAACGCTAATCGAGCGGCTCAGGTGCAGAGCAAGCTGAAGCTGCTGGAGAGGCTGTGAGTATTCACACCTGCTGGGACGCCTGTCAACCGCTTCCTCTGGGGGGGGGGGTCTGTCCGCTGCGAGTACTAGTACTCTTCCAGGTACTTGTACACACTGTGAATCCTACCTGAACACGTGGTTTCCTCTGCAGACCTGAGCTGAAGCCCCTTGAAAAAGAGACTGAGGTGACGTTAAGGTGAGCAGGTGAACCTCTGGGAGGGTCCAGGCACCGAGGGTCTCTGGTTCTGGTCCGTCACCGTGTGTTTCTTCCGCCAGGTTTCCGGATAACTTTGAGAAGTTGTCTCCTCCCATCCTGCAGCTGGATGAAGTGGAGTTCTACTACTCTCCCGACCGCCCGCTCTTCTCCGGCCTCAACGTGTCCGCTGACCTCGAGTCTCGCATCTGCATCGTACGTGTCACGTGACACCATTTCTAAACTTGAATTCATTGATCTGAGTAGGAGGAAGAGCTCAGTGGCTTTACTGCTCACTGTTCAGAGCTCTGTGCGTCTCTTGGTCCAGATAACACGGATGTTCTGACATGGACACAATGACTCTTTATTTTACCGGCAGGTCGGTGAAAACGGCGCCGGTAAAACAACCGTCCTCAAACTGCTGATGGGCGAGTTGACGCCGGTAGGCGGAGTCAGACAGTCTCACAGGTAAGACCACGGACCAGCTGCCTTCAGTACGAACCAGGGAACCAAAGTTTATAGCTTTGGTTCAGGGAACCTTTACTCTGTTTGGAGAACATAGTACTTGTTTGTTGGTTCTTTTTAGCAACGATTAGTGTTTACCTCTTTAGGTTACTGTCTACACGTCTTCCTTTTTCCACTAAAACATCCCGAAAAAGTGAGTAAAAGCTTCAACAAGCTGTTGACGTTTGTTCTGGTGGTTCTGGTTCCTTTCAGGAACCTGAAGATCGGATACTTCAGTCAGCATCATGTGGACCAACTGGACCTCAACGTCTGTTCTGTGGAGCTGCTGCTCAACCGGTTCCCTGGTAACCACGACAACCACACCCACACGACGCCGAGGAGCGACCACGCAGCGTTGTGATTGGCCGATTGTCTTTGTTTCTCAGGTCGGACGGAGGAGGAGTACCGGCACCAGCTGGGCGGGTACGGGATCACCGGGGAGCTCTCCACCAGGCCGGTGGCCAGTCTGTCAGGAGGGCAGAAGAGCCGGGTGGCCTTCGCGCAGATGACCATGCCATGGTAACCGAACGCTCAGCCTGTAGCTGTTAGTGGTGATGACCACCATGATGACGACGCTGTCGCCTCTTTCCTTCAGTCCAAACTTCTACATCCTAGATGAGCCGACCAATCACCTGGACATGGAGACCATCGAGGCTCTGGCCAAAGCGCTCAACAAGTTCAGAGTAAGTGTGAGACGTCGAACATCACGATGACATAAAGACGAGAAGCAAAGTATCTCCAGAGTCGCTAAAAGTCCTGTGTGACCTCTTTTGTCTTTTTGGACCATTTTGTGAACCATTGACTCTGTTGATGTTTTGCTCACAGCTGCATCCTGAGGGCTCCTGCACGAAACCAGGATAAGGATTAAGTCGGGATATTCTCGTTATCCTGGATGAATTTAGCTTTGATTAAGCCCAGTAACCATGGCGATGTATTCTTTGCAGATAGCCTGCTCCAGACCAGGCTAACAGATTTATTTCCATTAACATGCATTTCTTGTCACTCGTTGGGGGGGTAGCAGTCGCGTGATTGTCTAACAGGCTTTTCTCTGTTTAATTACAGCTGCGTTTTTCCCTTTTTGCATATTAGAGGCTTCACCTCCTCAGAAGTTTCCATAATTAGTTGCGGGTTAAAAATATGCTGCGCGCGTCTTCTCCATCTGTGCATCTGTGTGATGGACACCGTGGTCTACTTAAGAAAGCGTGAACGTGCACTCGATAGACATTGACTATCAAATCTGCAGTAGAACTCGTTCAGCTCGTCTGCAGGCGGAGGTCATTCATGGAGGTTTGGCTTGTAGTTGGTGAGGTGTTTGTCTCCAGACCGAAGCAGAGTCACTTGCTGAGAACTGTAGTTGAGTTTCTCACAGTCGTTTAGCGTCTCACCGCCTTGCTGAACTTGTTTTGCCTCTGTGTACAAGTCTTTGTCCCCGCTCCTAAAGGCCTGGTCCTTCTGCAGACGTTCTGAGTTCTGCTGTGAAGCAGGTTTGTGGTTGTTGTAACTCACCCTGGTGCATGATGGTACCAGCTGTCCTCACAGAAGCCTCCGTGAAGTCCTCCACACTGTCAGTAGCCTCCTCCTCATCCCGGCTCGGCAAACGTGCAACCGATTAAGATCACACTAAGTCGAGCTGCGCTTTTCACTACTGGATTTCTTTATTCTGCTTGAGTGTCTCACCCTGGTGGATGTGGTTTGTCCAGGGCGGCGTGGTGCTGGTGTCCCATGACGAGCGTCTTATCCGCTTGGTGTGTAAGGAGCTCTGGGTGTGTGAACACGGGAAAGTGGGACGCATCGACGGCGGCTTCGACGAGTATCGAGACATCCTGCACGAGCAGTTCAGAAAGGAGGGTTACCTGTGAGGCCACGCCCACCAGAGACAGACCACGCCCGCAAACAACACAACAGCCAATGAGCAGTCGGAGCAGACTGGAGGACCGTCTCTGAACTGATGATGATGATCTGTTGCCAGCTGATTGGTCGCTCCGGTTTACCCTGTGAGGTCACAGTGAACCCTGGAGAAGGAGCCATCACCACACATTTGGAGTTTATTTAACAGTATATTGAGTTAAACCTGCTTTTTTTAAATCAATTTTAAAGGATCCATAGCTATATTTCCACTCAGAGACTCAAACTTAATAAAACCATCCGATCATTTGTTTGCTTGTTTTTGTGGCTCTTTTAACGGTGACAATCTGATCATCTTTACACGTCTTCATTACTCGAGTGAGCCATAAATCAAGCTGCGCCTTTTCACTTCTGCTGGATTTCCTTATTCTACTTGGGGTGTTGATCTGTAGCTGTACCGCCTTGCCCTCCATCTGCATGCCCCAGGACACGGACCCAGCAGGACCAGAATTACCAGAGGCGTCACAGTTTGAAGGGGTCTCACAGCAGGACCTGGGTTAACTCCAGGGTCCCGTTCTGAGGGGGGCACACCGTAGCAGGTCTGGTTACTTGGGTCTGATTGGGCCTGGGTTTGGCTGGAGAGTGGACCTTCGGCATAACAGCTTTTGAGTTCTGGTTCTGCATATTTGTGTAGTGTGCAGCAGGGAGCAGAACAGTCCCTGGTTTACATAAAGACAGACTTTTAGAAGTAGTTATTATAATTATTTTATTTCACGCTCTTGTCGAAAAAAACGCTGCAACACTAATTCGTTATGGGTTTTATGCTGAAAAATCAAAATTCCAGGTCGGAAACTCTACTTGTTGTTTACGTGACGTTGCTGTCTTCCAAAGCATTTTTTAACATTCGCCACAATTACACGCCCCCCCCAGTACATGCCCCGCCCCCTACGCCACATCAGGGTCAAAAGTCAATGTGAAAAAAACCGATCGGAATGCGACAAAACGATTTGAAAGTGAAAATATAAGGTTGTAATCTTAACATGCCAAATATGCAACCGAAAAATATAATACAGTGATTATCAAAAATATATAAAGTGAAGATTCAAAAAAATATAGAGCTGAGTCAAAACTATACTCATCCCGAGAATATTTTTCGGCCACTTATTTCTATTTTCAATACACTGTTGTATTTTTCAACGTTCAACAACAAAACTTGTTTTTCAAATGAACAAAACTCGCAACTAGCAACCTGGATTTGGCGCCATACTTCTCAAACATAAAGTATCAATCTGATCTATATCTTTACTTAAGATCAGCTTTTCTGTTGACATCAGATATTCGGCACTAAGCGCGTGAGCTGCATTAATTGCTATTTAAATCCACTGTGACGACCCCGAACGCTTTTATCACGTGACCCGGAAGCCGAGACCTCCAGAAGGTTCGGTCAGGAGCCGAACCTTTAAATGACCCTTTTCTGAAGGAAGTCTTGCGTCAACGTCTCCGGAACAACTCGCGGGAGCCGCTTTTAATAAACACGTATGTGTGATGATCAATATCCGTCTAAACAATAAAACCACTTTAGTTTGACTGTTTCTAGTTCTTTTAAAGGGTTTATTATCGCGTGGTGTGAGCGCGTGTATATCTCCATTGTCTCTGCGCCGTGTAGCATCGTGTCAGGATGGCCGAGCGGTCTAAGGCGCTGCGTTCAGGTCGCAGTCTCCCCTGGAGGCGTGGGTTCGAATCCCACTTCTGACATAAACTTTTTGAGCCTTTTTATAGAACCAAGAACATTATATAAGGGTTCTTTCTGCCCCCCTCAGAGTCCTGCAGGCGAACAAGTCCTGAAGGGACATCAGATTGCAGCCAGTCCCCCTCTGCAGAGCCAGATAGCAGATACGACAGCGTTGTATAATAACAATAGTGATGATAATAACATTAATACAAAAAATATGTTGATAACCTGTGAATCTTTGCTGATCTTAAGGTTGATGAACATATATTTATAACTGATTGGATCATTTACTCCTCATTGCGTCATCATATAAAGGATGGTCCTGGTGATGGATCGCTGGTCTAAGTGAGATGTGTCCTGCAGGTCATGGCGGTCTCCGAGGTGCGGCCCGGTTTGTTCCTCAGTGGTTTGGACTCGGCTCTGAAGCTCAGCGTTCTGACCAGCAGGAACATCTTGCTCATCATCAACGCCAGTGGTCTGGAGGACGTCCCCTACCCTGAGCGGGAGGGCATGGGGATCCTACAGGTACTGATCCAGGATCGACCCGACGAACCTCTCAGCCGCTACTTTGACCTGGTCGCCCAACGGATTCATCAGAACCGGACGGGAGGGACTCTGGTCCACTGCAGCGCCGGCCGGAGCCGTTCGCCGACTCTGATCATGGCCTACCTGATGAGGTAGATACTGAGTACACCTCAGTATACTTCAGTATCTACCATGTGTACTTCATAGTCAAAGTGTCCCTGAGCAGGACACCCAACCCCTAATTACTCCATGGGTTCTAACCATGGAGCAATTAGGGGTTGGGGGTTTAACCATTTTAATCATGGGTTAAAATGCAATGTAAGCCGCTTCGGATAAAAGCGTCAGCTAAATGACCTGTAATGTGATGTTAGATACTGACTGTGATATCACAGCACTCCTTACTGAGGCTCTGCTCTGCAGGTTTGAAGGTCTTAACCTCCGGAGGGCTCACGAGCTGGTTCTAGACCAGCGTCCCTTCATCCGACCCAACGGCGGGTTCTGGAGGCAGCTAATGGACTACGAGAAGAAGTTGCTCGGCAGGAACACGGTGAGGATGACGAGGACACCCAGCGGGGTCCTGCCTGAGGCGCTGCAGGACTCTGAGGACTCAAACTCACAACCAGAATACTGCATCAACATCTGAGAGGAGCATATCGGGTCTTTATTATTAAAGCTCTTGGCTCAGCGTCATCAATCCCGCTCTCTGGCTCACTGGTTCCTACTAAAGACATTGATGTTAATGTTACCATGAGAAACTAATTGGTCTGGAAGCAGAACCAGGACCCAGAAAGGTTTTCTGAAGGGACTCTGGTGAGAAGCGACCGCTTTAGTCCACAGGGGGGCGCCACAATCAGCATCAGTTAGTTCAGCAAGGCAAAAAAAGGCCACTTTATTTGTGAAAAAACATTTCACATTTAAACAACAAAGCCACGTGCCTCATGTCCAGCCCGGGTCGCTTTGGAGTGACATTAAACGTGTCCGTTAGTAAGCGAGGAACGCTAATTAGCATTGCCAATAGTTTGGGTCATCTCCCGCGTTAAGACGACGCAGACGTGACGTCATTTGTTTTTTTAATGGCACGCGATCTCCTCCCTGATCGAGATTGATCACTATTAGAAGTTTGTTTTTGTCAGACTAAATCTTATAAATGAACAGAATTTAGACACTTGCAGGTGGAACACGTTGAACTACGACTCTTCCTCTCGTCCTCGTTCACTTTGCTCTCAACTCTCCATCATTGGACGTGTTTGAAGTGCCAACAATGTCCCACATTTAACGTTTTCAAACCACTGTTGTTTAGGGACCCCCTGGTGGTCCTCTGCAGACTGTGTGTGTACTGATGAACCACTAAAACTGGATCCAGAACCAGAAGGACCCTTTAGAACAAACACACACTGGCAGCAGAGTAAAAAATAAAAAAAGACAAATGAAGTTTATTGCGACATCAGAAAGGCAATGACATGTGTGACGTCATTAGATAAGATGATCAGTCTGTCTGGTCAGTGAAGGACTCTGGGTAATATAAAGAGGGGTTGCTGGTCTCAGTACTGGAAGCTCCTTTTGGTCTGGATGTCGTCCAGGATCTGCTGCAGCTCCTCGTCTTCAAAGCGACCCTCCACACTGAAAACACAGGGGAGGAAAGGGGTTGTTGGTATTTTCCCCAGTTCTGATCTGGTTCCGGTCCCAATCGGATCGGACTCACCTGGGGATCAGGGCTTTTGCCTCTTCGGCTGCTTCCGGACACAGATTGGCCAAACTGGCCAACTCAAACTTGTGTAGCTTCTTCTGCAGCAGAAGACTGAAACGGAGAGGTGGGGGTGATCAGAACCCAGTCAGAACCACATCAAAACCGTAGATAGCAGTGCAGGGCTCACCTGCGCACGGCGGTGATGGTCTCCCGGTTCTTGAAGCGGCTGAACCGGGCCGTGTAGTTGAGCGTCTTCATGAAGACCTCGGAGAGCTCCTGCTCGTCCTCGGCGCTCTCGTTCTGCTGCTTCCGGTGTTCCAGCAGCATGTGGACCTCGGAGTTCAGCAGGGTCTCTGAGCTCTCGAACTCTGGGGGGCAATCAGAGGGCAGCACGAGTTACATTGGAAGTATTATTGCCACTGTACTGTACAACTACTCTAGTCGGGCATTTGACATACCTTTATATTAGCTAATACAAATATATACACGTACATACAGACACGTGTACATTAAGTATACATATTTATAGATGCATATGTCAGAGACCTTTAGGAAACAGCAGCTGCGACGCGTCTTCTTCAACGTCTCCAACATGAGCAGAAGCAGCGCTTCCTCCCGCCGCCATGACACACGACGACACAACAGCTACCAGCTAGCGGCTAACAGCTAACAGCTAACTGTGAGCGTCATCTGAGGGGACAAACAGCGGCGGAGAGGAGCGCCGGCAGCCGCTACCAGAGGCGTTAAAAGGACTGTCGGAGATCTCCGACGGGGATCGGGGGGACTCTGCGGATCAGTTGAATCACGGAACAGCGTTCAGCTTACAGACTGCGGCTACAGGAAAACAAAGGCAAACACTTCCGGCTGTGACAACTATCACTTCCGCTTAATGGTTGCCTTCCTTCAAAGTAAAAGGAGCAGTCCACGTGCATTCTGGCGGGACCCCGGTCCGACATTTTTGTTTTCTTTATATTTTCTTTGTATTGGTTCTGATATTTATACATATATATAATACATACACACACACATATATATATATATATATATATATATATATATATATATATATATATATATATATATATATATATATATATATATATATATATATATATGTATATGATACTGCAATTCATTATTTTACAGTGCTCTACTTTTCATGCTGTCTTTGTTGTTTGACTGAATATATTTAGCGTTATGTTTTATTCTTAAAAGTGAAGGATGTTTTTGAATTAAACATAACAGAATATCTAACCAAAGTAAAATGAAAAAAGACTGCGTTGGCCGGGAATCGAACCCGGGTCAACTGCTTGGAAGGCAGCTATGCTCACCACTATACCACCAACGCTGATGTTGCAATCTAGACATACAAGGAATTTGACTTGGCGGTTGGTGCGTAACAGCAGACAGTATGACAATGGACAACAAGACAACAGTGCACGAGGAATAAAATAAAATATAATGCTATGGGTTAGTTTAAAAATAAAGGAATAAAAGTTAAAGTTAAAAATGTTTAAAAATAAAAAATGAAGTGCACCAGCGAACAGAAAGTGAAAGTGACATGTGCAGTATGAAGGGGGGAGTCAGTCAGTGGGGGACCGGCTCTGTTGATGAGTCCGACTGCCGACGGGAAGAAACTGTTGGTGTGGCGGGGAGGTCTTAGTCCTGATGGACCTCAGCCTCCTGCCAGATGGAAGGGGCACAAACAGGTTTTGTCCGGGGTGAGAGGGGTCGGCTACCATCTTTTTAGCTGCTTCAGGGTCCTGGAAGCGAACAAGTCCTGCAGGGACGGCAGATGGCAGCCGATCACCCTCTCTGCAGAGCGGAGGACACGCTGCAGCCGGCCCTTGTCCTTGGCTGTGGCTGCAGCGTACCAGGCGGTGATGGAGGAGCAGAGGATGGACTCCATGATGGCCGTGTAGAAGTGGACCATCATCGTCTTTGGCAGGTTGAGTTTCTTCAGCTGCCTCAGGAAGAACAACCTCTGCTGAGCCTTCTTGGTGATGGAGCTGATGTTCAGCTCCCACTTGAGGTCCTGGGTGATGATGGAGCCCTAAACAACAAAAAACGAAGCGCACCGAAGCACCGTGGCAGCCGCCGTCGGTGCCATGTTTACATGTTTATATCAGCCAGATGTGCGGCTTTACATTCTCCTATGTGCTGATTTACTGATTAGCCTTGTTTCACATGCTAGCTAACGTTAGCTAAAATGAGCTCGTATTCACTTAAACTAAGGTTAGATTTTTGTAGTATGCAGTTCGGGACTACAAACTCAAAGATGTATCTGCGAGTTCAGGTACTTGTTAGTAACACTGCTGGGGAAGCTTTTATATGTTTAAATGCGTCCACATGGTTTTAGTTGCATGTATGCGTGCTCCTGTTGTTATAGCAAACTCATACCACAGGATAGTCTCTCTCAGTTAGCCTACTGCCTACTACCTATCTTGAAATATGTAGGCCATGATGGGGTGAGATGTAGCCTAGTTGGTAGTAGACTTCACATATTCATGTGATTGGTCCGCTAACTACGTTCTTTACGGAGTCTCACATTCCCGCTTTCATAGCCCAACACGGCCGTTATTAAAACGTCACTCCTTGTAAAATGACTTCCTGGGATACTGTCCTGATCACAGGAAACCACGTCCCAGTTCAAGAGGTCACAGACCTTCTGTCCACTCACTTTGGAATTTTTCCGACAAGAAATGATGAGAGAAAGAAAATTGGTTGCTAAGGGACAGACAGCGGATTGTTGTATTTGTGAGTACAGTGTCCACTGTTCTCGAATCTAAGGTGACGGTGGAGGGCAGCCTTCATGTTGTAGTCTCGTATTTTTTAAGCTTTTAGCAGTTTTTAGCTCTCAGTTCTCTGGTCACCAGGGAATAACTTTTGAACACCGTACCACTTAGCTTAGAAGAGCATTCAATGCTGCCCGGTTTGCTCCACAGCGGCCGGTCTTCTCACACCCGGCTGCCAGCACGAGCCCACCGTTCACCCTGCCGTGAAGCTTCCGTCCGGTTAGCAGACCTGGGTTGGTCTCTGCTAGCCAGGTTGACCTCCATTCTCCGGTCCAGAAGGTCGTCAGGCTAACAAGCTGGTAGCCCTCCAAACCGCAACGCAATGTCGCTGCACAACTCAAAGCCCACAACATCTCCAAAGATCTGGTCCAGCCATTTCAAACCGGTTGATTTTATTACATCTTAAACACATGATATTACATTACCTCTGATTCATTGAGATGAGCATAGCACATCAAATAAACTGTTGACTTCTTTGTTTGTGATGCAGAAAAGAGCTGACTACTTTGTAAGCTGACCTGTGCTTCTTTTTGAGGTAGCCCCGTGCTTCTTTGTGCTGAGCTGCTACCTGTGCTTCTTTGTGCTGAGGGCCCTTAATGCTACCTGTGCTTCTTTGTGCTGAGGGCCCTTAATGCTACCTGTGCTTCTTTGTGCTGAGGGCCCTTAATGCTACCTGTGCTTCTTTGTGCTGAGGCCCCTTAATGCTACCTACTTTGTGCTGTGCTTAATGCTACCTGTGCTTCTTTGTGCTGAGGCCCCTTACCTGTGCTTCTTTGTGCTGACCTGCTACCTGTGCTTCTTTGTGCTGAGGCCCCTTAATGCTACCTTTGTGCTGAGGCTTCTTTGTGCTGAGGCCCCTTAATGCTACCTTTGTGCTGCCCCTTAATGCTACCTGTGCTTCTTTGTGCTGAGCTACCTGTGCTTCTTTAATGCTACCTGAGGTAATGCTTCTTCTTTGTGCTGAGGCCCCTTAATGCTACCTGTGCTTCTTTGTGCTGAGGCCCCTTAATGCTACCTGTGCTTCTTTGTGCTGAGGCCCCTTAATGCTACCTGTGCTTCTTTGTGCTGAGGCCCCTTAATGCTACCTGTGCTTCTTTGTGCTGAGGGTGCTACCTGTGCTTCTTTGTGCTGAGGGCCCTTAATGCTACCTGTGCTTCTTTGTGCTGAGGCCCCTTGATGCTACCTGTGCTTCTTTGTGCTACCTGTGCTTCTTCTTTGTGCTGAGGGCCCTTAATGCTACCTGTGCTTCTTTGTGCTGAGGGCCCTTAATGCTACTGCTTTTTGTGCTGAGGCCCTTAATGCTTGTGCTTCTTTGTGCTGAGGCCCCTTAATGCTACCTGTGCTTCTTTGTGCTGAGGGCCCTTAATGCTACCTGTGCTTCTTTGTGCTGAGGGCCCTTAATGCTACCTGTGCTTCTTTGTGCTGAGGGCCCTTAATGCTACCTGTGCTTCTTTGTGCTGAGGGCCCTTAATGCGAGCGGGGACAATGGTGATTTTAAACACAACGCACAGCTTACTGGCCAACCTTACCTAATAATGCTTCTGTTGTACACATTACGGTCAGAGGTCATCTGAAGGTCAACGCTCTGCATATTGTCCTCGTTGTGGTGGACATGATGATGGAGTATGCCATGTTTACAGTATTGTTGGACAGTAGTGAGTCCTGGAGGAGCTCCACCAACACCAGAACAAACCCCGGAGGATTCTGCGGACACTGAAGGCTCCGGGCGGCTTCACTAATGAGCCAATTAGCAACCGCGCCCTGCGTCATGGGAGGGACGTGCTACTGTTTGGCCACAAGATCTCAAGACAACAAAGTGGGAATATGAACTTTGTGTTATTGATGGAGACGTAAAGAAATAAAAAGAATACTCTAATATGAAATAAGGAAATAAAAAGCTTTTAAACGATTGAATCTGATTACTGAATTCACCTCTTCTTAAGAAACCTACTCTTGCTCCACGTGTTGGATACCTACAGACCTCAGGAATCAGGATCAGGAAACATTTATTGCCAAAATATGTCAAACATACCATGAATTTGTCTTGGCGGTTGCTGGTGACAGTAGACAGTGTGGCAATAAACAAGACAGCAGTGCACAAGTAATAAAATGAAATGCTAATGCAGTGGGTTAGTAGAATAAGGCTATGGGTTAGTATAAAACAAGGGAATAAAGTTAAAGTTAAGAATTTAAAATATTAAAAAGGTTAAAAAATATTAAGCATAAAGTGCACAAGTGACGCAATCGAACAAGTGACAAAGTGACGAGTGACATGTGACAGTAAAGTGACGTGTGCAGTATGAGGGGAGTGACCGGTGGGATGTCAGAGTCAGTCAGTGGGGGTCCGGCTCTGTTGATGAGCCCGACTGCCGACGGGAAGCAACTGTTGGTGTGGCGGGACGTCTTAGTCCTGATGGACCTCAGCCTCCTGCAGACGGAAGGGACACAAACAGGTTCTGTCCTCGATGATCCCTGACAAATCCGTCGCAAATCAATTATGTGACTTTCTACAAAACAATGATTTGTTCGAGGATTTCCAGTCAGGATTTCGAGTGCATCGTAGTACAGAAACAGCACTGGTGAAAAGTACAAATGATCTTCGTAATTCTTGGAAGTCTTGTTAGACTTCAAGAAGTCTTGAATCAAAACATGGATGAGCTGCAACTTCCTCATGCTAAGTTATCCTGATAGGCCCGGAGCGCCTTCGAGGTCAGCTGTCACACTTTCTCTTGATGGAGTTGCTCTGGTACCCAGCAGCATTGTCAAGAATCTTGGAGTTCTCTTGGACCAGGATATGACCTTCAACTCACATATGAAGAAGACTTCAAGGACTGCCTATTTTCATCTACATAATATATCGAATACCAGGAACTTCCTGTCTCAAAGTGATGCAGAAAAACTAGTTCATGCGTTTGTCACTTCTAGACTTGACTACTGTAATTCAATCAGGAGAGACTTGTTCTGCAAGATCAACCCTTTTATTACATACAGTAGGTAACAGGAATTAGTGGTCTTTGGCGATTGGACTCGGCCCAGATAATCAGGGGTCGGGATGCAGAGTTCTGCTCTGTATGCAGTTTATGTCTAACAAGAACTAAGAAAAGGGATCATATCACTCCTGTATTAACTTCTCTACACTGGCTCCCTGTTAAATGAAGAATAGATGTTAAGGTACTTCTCCTCACCTACAAGGCACTTGCTGTAACACCTTGTTGTCCTACAAGGCAGCTGCTGGTGAGGCACCGTTGTATCTTAAAGAGCTTGTTACACCTTGTTGTCCTACAAGGCAGCTGCGCTCCATAGATGCTGGTTACTTGTTGTTCCTGTGGTTTTAAAAAGTAGGCTGGGGCAGAGCCTTCAGTTATCAAGCTCCTCTTTGGTGGAACCAGGTTCCACTTTCAGTCCGGGGGGCAGATTCGGTCAGCTCTTTTAAAGTAAAGCTTAAACGTTCCTCTTTGATTGTACCTGTAGTTATGGTATACGATCTAAACTCTAAACAGTTTGAGTCCATGTGGGTTTCCAGTTGGTGCGTATCCAGTGAGGAGATCCGCATGTGGATGCCGTGCAGGTCACGGTGGTTTGGGAGGGGGGGAGTAGTTAGTTGTTGATGATCTCATTTTTTGCTTTGAAGAACCACATGAACTGAGCTGTTGAGGAGTTGATTTGTTGAGAAGAGGACCTTTGGGTTTGGTGGAACCGGAGTTGTTAAATGTTCTGTTTTTTCTCTGCTGCTGTACGTTGTTGTTCAGCGTGCATCAGATGGCACTTTGCTTCCCCTTTGTAGCAGAGCCTTTGTGGTTACACACTCAGACTTCACCTCACTCGGACTCGCCAAACCAAAAAAGGTTTGTGCCGAGGGTCCGAGACATCAAGAGAAAGGAAGTAAGTCAGACAGGTGGCCTCCTTCTGAGAGGAGATGAAGGATCTACAGGAGTGATGGTGCGGGAGGGGTCAGGATGGTTGAACTGTCTGTACCCACTCGGCTGCTAGTTGAAGCAACGCACAATGATCTCACTTACACCAACCAACAGAGAGCTGCCGCCTGCTCCACGTAACAACTTACATCCAGCTGTGCTTCTCACAAGAGACAAATACAAACACATTGTGACAGTTCACATTTGTTTTGTTGTCAATCAAAGTCTTGAACACAAGTGCTCTTATTTATTCATTATTTATTAATATCCACATACAATTGAAATCAGTAAGCCGTTTTCTTCTGTGTTGGTGCAGAAGTAAAACGTTGACTCCTTGCTCATGAACGAGGCAGCAGGTCATGTGACGAGGAGGAGGTGGGGGGCGTTTACCCTCCTGAGGAGGTTAAGAGAGGCGAAGAGGCTCAACGGGCTCAATGTGTTCAGCCACGTCTCTCCTCCAGTATTAAGTGCACAATGCTTCTAATTCTCTGTTTGCTTATTGAATAATGGTTGATTTCTTTTATCTGCACACAAAGCCTTTAATAACTGTGACAGAGCTCGAGTGCTTGATGATGACGAACTCCACGCAGGTTTCATATTTCACATTAAGTGCCTACTTTGACACTGGTGTTCTCCGATATTTCTACTTTTTCATCATCCTGTCTTTATATGTGTTAATAGTTTGTTCCAATCTGCTGCTCATTGTGGTTATCTGCATGAACAGAAGCTTACATGAACCCATGTACCTTTTCCTCTGCAGCCTGTTTGTCAATGAGCTGTTTGGTAGTACAGGCTTGTTTCCATTCCTTCTGGTTCAGATCCTCTCGGACATTCACACTGTTTCTGCTCCGCTTTGCTTCCTGCAGATCTTCTGTATCTATTCCTACGTGTGTGTAGAGTTCTTGAACTTATCCGTCATGTCCTATGACAGATATCTTGCTATCTGTTATCCTCTGCACTATCAGGCGCGTATGACCCCTCAGAAGGTCTCCGTGCTGATTGCCCTTACCTGGTTATTGCCCGTCCTTGCGATCCTGGTCCTGATCTCACTGAGTGCCCCTCTGAGGCTGTGTGACAGCGTCATAGACAGAGTTTACTGTGGGAACTACTCTGTTGTGAAGCTGGCGTGTTCTGACACCAGAGTGAACAACATCTACGGGCTCCTGTACACCGTCGTCTCCCTCATCCTCCCGCTTGTTCTCATCCTCTTCTCCTACATGAGGATCCTGAAGGTTTGTTTCTCTGGTTCTAAACAGACCCGACAGAAAGCCGTCAGCACCTGCTCTCCTCACCTCGCTTCCCTGCTCAACTTCTGCTTCGGCTGCTGCTTCCAGGTGCTGCTGAGCAGGTTTGAGGGCCGCGCCGTGCCCCCCGCGGGGGCTATTGTGCTGTCGTTGTACTTCCTGACCTGTCAGCCTCTCTTCACGCCGCTGCTGTACGGCCTGAACGTGTCCCGGATGCGCCTCGCGTGTCGGCGCCTGCTGCTCGGGGAGACGCATGTTGGTTAGATTCACCGTCGCAGGCAGGTTGTGACTGATCAACTTTAAAGACAAATAAGAGTCCTTTCACTTTTTAAATGTAGCTGTTGTTTGTTTAATGTTTGGTGTAAAATAAGTTCATTTAACTGCCACAGGAACACGAGCTGGATGCAGAGAACATCCAAAGGGTTTCACCTCTTTCTTCTCCTCAAGGGAAGTTTAGCTGAAAACTGAGAAAAGTACACGAGCCGCAACGTTAGAACTTCAAACTGCATCGTTGTATTTTCTGTCCGTCAGCGTGTCCACAACATGTTCCATGTGGGGGAGAAACAACAGAGAACAATAAAGGTTCACTTCAGTGGTTTTATCTTTTTATTATTCTACATGAAGCAAATGTTCATCATCATAAATCATTAAACATGATGTTATATCACCTCATCTTTTAAGCAGATTACTATTGATAACTCTGAAGACCACAAACAAACAATCATTTAAAGAACACCTGTTATTATTTACTCCACATTCAACCACTGAATCAGGGGACACAATTTAATGAATAAAACAGAAATGTAAAATGACTATTTTTCACCTCTCGGGACATTTTTAAAACCTCCTGATTTTAATATTTTGATGAGAGATGTGATGTTTTACAGAAGCTTTTAGAAGCCGGGATCCGATCAATGGTCGATGCATTCGTTATGTTTATCACTCACGGTGACAGTCACAGACATTGAGAGGAGTCAGCATCACTTACAGCAACATGTACCCTCAGTGATGATGTGATATTAATATATGTATGTACCCCGGTATTGGCCCACACTCCGGCCAATCCGATATGGAGGGCAACTATAAAGCCTCTCACTGTGCTCTCTCTCGGGCTTGCTTTTTTTCCATTGAGGTTTGTGGTGGGGGAAGTGGGACTGAGGTAAGGCTGGGGTACCCTGTACACACCCACATACACGCAGAGTTACTGTTATTCCACTAGGTTATGGGTTGTTGCCACCGATGTATTTCTGTTATTTTGAGCATTTGTAGAATAGAGTCAGGTCTTTTGTTTTCCTTTTTCTTTCCACAGAGTTGAGCTAGGCCTGGTTTTATTGTACTTTGATAATTTTGTTTGGCACAACCCCCACAGTACACTCTCCCCCCCCACCTTTTTCCAACCTACCCGTTATGTTCTTTTTTTTTGTAAATAAACCTACTTTTCTTTAACTGCCTCACACGGTTCCTGTTTTATTCCCCCATTGGATGTCAGCGTTTCCCTCTTAACCGGACAAGACGTAACAAGTGGGGGCTCGTCCGGGATCTACCTGTTTTTTTCTTCTTCTGACAACCAATGGGAAATTATACATGGGGTTTGTTTGGCATGTGATTGAAAATGAGTTTCAATTTACAAGATTTTGTTGACAATCCCTCTTTTGAAAAGGTTGATGTGTGTCGCAAGGATGATTTATTGTGTATTGCAGCACACTTTGATATTACTGTTCACAAGTACGGACTTAAGAAAGAAATAAAGACGCAGGTCCTAGAAAAATTAGTTGATTTAAATGTCCTTAGTCCTGCCCAGTCCGTGGCTGAAGTTTCAACTAATGATGTTCCTTCTACTACAGCAGGGGTTTTGTCTCAGAGTGCCGAGGAGACCGCAGCATTATTCACACCTCCTGCAGACCGTGCTGGGAAGTCTGCGCCAGCTACGTTACCTCGTTTTGATCCTTTTCTCTCCTTCACACCCTCCGGGGTTCAGTTCAAGTTCCAAGCTGAAGGTTCGCTTGACTCGCCTTCAGCTGGAGGCCCAAGAAAAAGAGTCCATGCGTAAGGCAGAGTATGATCTCCGCCTGCAGGTACGAAAGTTAGAAATTGAAGCGGATAAAGAAGTAAGACTAAAGCAACTTGAGGTTGAGGCTCTGAAAATCTCTTCCAGTCACTCGTTGAACATGTCCGACCGGTCGACACCTTTTCAAACGGTAGCCGGTAAGCAAAGTTTTGATGTCAGTAAAAATATTTCTCTGGTGCCAGCATTTCGGGAGGCCGAAGTCGATTCATATTTCAGTGCTTTTGAACGAATAGCCTCCGCACTCGACTGGCCGAGGGACATGTGGCCTATCCTCCTCCAATGCAAACTGATTGGAAAAGCACAAGAGGTAGTCTCTGCCCTTTCCGTACAAGATAGTTTGCAGTATGATTCATTAAAGGAGGCCATTTTTGCGTGCTTATGAACTTGTTCCTGAAGCCTATCGGCAGAAATTTAGGAATCACAGAAAATCTAATGATCAGACGTTTGTTGAGTTTGCACGGAAAAGGGCACCCTCTTCGATAAGTGGTGTGCCGCCAGTGATGTCAAAACGACTTTGAGTCACTTCGCCAGCTTGTTCTGTTGGAAGAATTTAAAGGCTCTTTGCCAGATAAGGTGGTGATGTTCTTGAATGAACAGAAGGTGTCGTCAATATCCAAGGCTGCTGTCCTTGCAGATGAGTTTGTGTAACACATAAGAATGTCTTTGTATCTGCCCTCGATCTGACAGAACTTTTGTTTCACGTTCAACCAGACCTGGGTCTGGTCATTCTGCCTCTGAACAGGCAAAAGGACCCTGGTCGCACACACAAGAGAACCGTGAGTGTTTCTATTGCCACAAAAAAGGCCATGTTGTTGCTGACTGTTTGACGTTGAAACGGAAACAGCAATCTTCCCTAGCTTCCCAGCAAAAGGATGTGTGTTTGATTAAAACGCTCCAACGCTTGTTACTGAACAGTCTGAGGACGTTAAGGATAAACCTGATCCTTGTTTCAAACCGTTTATCTCAGAAGGCTTTGTGTCGTTAACTAGCAATCCAAAAGACCAGAAAGTGGTCACCTTACTGAGAGACTCAGCTGGTTCTCAGTCAATCATTAGGGATGGGGTCTTACCATTGTCATCTTTTACCTCCTGTCAGTCTAGTGTTAAACCTGGGGGTTGGGATGGTTAATGTACTTTGCGCCACTACATAGAATCCATCTTCAGTGTCCTCTACTTAGTGGGTGGTTCGACGTTGCAGTACTCCCCCTGACTTGCCTGTTGCTGGTGTTGATTTCCTCTTATGTAATGATATTGCTGGGGGAAAGGTGAGTTCAACTCCTGTGGTCATGGACGTTCCTGTTGTAACAGACCCTGCTGGTGACAGCCAAAATTCTTCGGAGATTTTCCCGGCTTGTGCAGTCACAAGGGCTCAGACCAAGAAATACGGAGCTGACCTGTCTGACTCATTCATCTTTGTAGATCAGCCGTCTGGTACTGAAACTCCGTCGGAGGATCAGTCAGTGTTTAAATCAAACCATGAGCAGTTTGGTATCTCAAGGATGGAGGCAGTGGAGCTGCCAGCCACAAGAGAGGAGTTTATGGCAGCTCAACAGAGTGATAAGACACTACAAAACTGTTTTTCATCTGTTCTCAGTGTTGAAGATGCTAAGGAAAAGAAAGTGGCCTACCTCATGGATCATGGGTTGCTGGTTCGCCATTGAGTGGCAATGACTTAGATGGGGGACTGGAATGTAACCTATCAAGTTGTTGTCCCCACGGCATATCGATCTCAGGTTTTGTCTCTGGCTCATGACAACCCGTGGGCGGGACATCTAGGTATCACAAAGACTTATAATAGAGTCCTTCGACATTTTTTCTGGCCAGGACTCAAGGCTGACGTGGTGCGCCATTGCCGATTGTGTCATGTGTGTCAGGTAACTGGCAAACCGAACCAAGTGATTTCTCCTGCCCCACTCTGTCCCATACCAGTGATGGGTGAGCCATTTGAAAAAGTAATCGTTGACTGTGTGGGGCCGTTACCGAAGACCAAATCTGGCAACCAGTTTCTTTTAACCATAATGTGTGTTTCCACTAGGTTCCCAGAGGCTGTTCCGCTACGGAGGATCACGGCCCAGTGGTCAGTACAGCACTTATAAAGTTCTTCACGAAGTTTGGCCTTCCTAAGGTTGTTCAGACCGATCAAGGTACCAACTTCACGTCTCGAGTGTTTGCCCAGGTACTGAAAACCTTGGGCATTAAGCACATAATGTCAAGCCCATACCATCCTGAAAGCCAAGGGGCACTAGAAAGGTTTCATCAGACCTTAAAGTCCATGCTCAGAAAGCATTGTTTTGAGAGTCAAAAGGACTGGGATGATGCTGTGCCATTTGTGTTGTTTGCTGCTCGCGAAGCTGTACAGGAGTCACTCGGATATAGTCCTGCCGAACTGGTGTTTGGACATCAGGTTCGTGGCCCCCTAAAACTTTTGAAAGAACAACTTCTCTTGCCTGAAGGGAAGGTCCATAGCATCCCTGATTATGTTGCGAAACTCAGAGCTCGGCTCCAGAGAGCCTGCTCTTTAGCCAGAGAATCGCTATCCTCTGCTCAGGTGAAAATGAAGAAATACTACGATCAGAAAGCCACTGCCCATTCGTTTCAACCTGGTGACAAGGTTTTGATTCTTTCTCCCATCTCTGGTTCTCTGCCCTGTCGTCGAAATTTTCCGGTCCCTATCTTGTGGAAAAGAAAGTCAGTGACACTAACTTCATCATTCAAACGCCCGATCGCAGACGGAGAAACAGATTATGTCATGTGAATATGATGAAGCCATATTTTACAGCAGAGAATGAAAGTGGAACGTCTGGACTTCCTAAAATACAAAATGTGTCAGCGGTATCTGCGTGCTCAGCAGAGAGCTCCACTGAGGAGGATGGACTGGTTATGCGTAGTGCCACCCCAGGGGGGTTAAGACTGAAAAACACTGAGCTACTTTCAGATTTGTCTAACTTTTTGTCCCACCTGCCTGATGACCATCGTGGTGATGTGGAGAATTTAATATCTGGCTTCCCATGCTTATTTGGTGATATACCCTCTCAAACTTCTGTCCTTATGCATGACATTGTTTTGACTAACCCGAAGCCCATCAAACAGCATGCTTATCGAGTTAATCCTGCAAAGAGGGAATGCATGAGGAAGGAGGTGAACTACCTTGTGGAACATGGATTCGCGGTACCCAGCTCCAGTTCATGGAGCTCACCATGTGTCCTGGATGCGAAGTCCGACGGCAGCCAAAGGTTCTGTACTGACTTCCGTAAGGTGAATTCCGTGACTGTCCCTGATGCACATCCCTTACCCCTTATTGAAGACTGTATCGATGAGGTCGGTCCAGCAGAGTATGTCAGTAAACTTGACATGTTAAAGGGTTACTGGCAGGTTCCGTTAACCCCACGTGCCTCGGAGATCTCAGCTTTTGTCACCCCTGACAGTTTTCTTCAGTACACAGTAATGCCCTTTGGACTCTGCAATGCGCCTGCTACTTTTCAGAGACTTGTAAACAAGGTTTTGCGAGATGTTCCACACTGTAAGGCATACTTGGATGACATTGTTATATACTCTGATGATTGGAATTCTCACATGGCTACCCTAAGGGACGTTTTCAAACGTCTAGCTGAGGCGTCTCTGACTCTCAACCTCTCAAAGTGTGAATTTGGGAGGGGTTCTCTTTTGTATCTAGGTCAGCAGGTTGGTCGAGGCCAGGTGTGTCCTGCAGATGCAAAGATCACTGCAATCGCTGCCTTTCCTGAGCCAACCACCAGGCGGGAGTTGCGGCGGTTTCTTGGGATGGCCGGGTACTACCGCAGGTTTTGTAAAACTTTTCTACGGTGGTCGCCCCATTGACTGCACTTACCAGTCCGTTGAAGCCATTTACTTGGTCTAGTGAGTGCCAACAGTCTTTTGAGGATCTCAAGTGGCTTCTCAGTTGTAACCCTGTCTTGTCTGCGCCAAACTTTTTCCTTGCCATTTAAGTTAGAAGTTGATGCCAGCGCTGTGGGAGCAGGAGCTGTACTCCTACAGGAGGATTTCAGGGCATCGACCATCCTGTGGCCCTTTTCAAGGAAATTTGACAAACACCAACTAAAGTACTCCACAATAGAGAAAGAAACCCTTGCATTGTTGTATGCTTTGCAACATTTTGAAGTATATCTTGTCTCCACTGGTAAACCTATAAAGGTTTTCACTGACCACAACCTCTCTAGTCTTCCTCCAGGATGTACAACAGTAACCACCGCCTAATGCGTTGGTCCCTGATTGTTCAGAACTACAACCTGAGATTGCGCATAAAAAGGGTTCTGAAAATGTACTCGCCGATGCCCTGTCTCGTGCATTATAAATAAATGCTGTCCAAACCTTTGTTGACTTGTGTGTGGGGGTGTTACGTGTAGAGATGTGTGCCTCTTACCCCCACCTTTTCTTTGTTTGTCCTGCAGGTGAGGGGCGGAGTATTGGCTGGCCCTGCCTCCAGAGCACCCCGGTATTGGCCCACACTCCGGCCAATCCGATATGGAGGGCAACTATAAAGCCTCTCACTGTGCTCTCTCTCGGGCTTGCTTTTTTTCCATTGAGGTTTGTGGTGGGGGAAGTGGGACTGAGGTAAGGCTGGGGTACCCTGTACACACCCACATACACGCAGAGTTACTGTTATTCCACTAGGTTATGGGTTGTTGCCACCGATGTATTTCTGTTATTTTGAGCATTTGTAGAATAGAGTCAGGTCTTTTGTTTTCCTTTTTCTTTCCACAGAGTTGAGCTAGGCCTGGTTTTATTGTACTTTGATAATTTTGTTTGGCACAACCCCCACAGTACACTCTCCCCCCCCCACCTTTTTCCAACCTACCCGTTATGTTCTTTTTTTTGTAAATAAACCTACTTTTCTTTAACTGCCTCACACGGTTCCTGTTTTATTCCCCCATTGGATGTCAGCGTTTCCCTCTTAACCGGAGGAAACGTAACAATAACTCTGAAGACCACAAACAAACAATCATTTAAAGAACACCTGTTATTATTTACTCCACATTCAACCACTGAATCAGGGGACACAATTTAATGAATAAAACAGAAATGTAAAATGACTATTTTTCACCTCTCGGGACATTTTTAAAACCTCCTGATTTTAATATTTTGATGAGAGATGTGATGTTTTACAGAAGCTTTTAGAAGCCGGGATCCGATCAATGGTCGATGCATTCGTTATGTTTATCACTCACGGTGACAGTCACAGACATTGAGAGGAGTCAGCATCACTTACAGCAACATGTACCCTCAGTGATGATGTGATATTAATATATAACCGTCAGGGTTTCTTATGATGCTGCAACAAATTATGCGTTTACAGTATTTCACAATTGCCAAGACACATTTCTTGAAACCTTCACCCATATTCTCAACACTTTAAACACAAAACCAAGTCTTTAAACTACATTCACAAAACCCCGGACTACATATGTATATATATATACATATACATATATGTATATGTATATATACATATACATATATGTATATGTATATATATATATTTGTATATATACATATACATATATGTATATGTATATATATATATTTTTTGTATACATATATGTATATATATATATATATATATATATATATATATATATATATATATATATATATATATATTTTTGTATATATACATATAGATAAGTCCACCCGCCTGACGGGGTAAACCTGCCCACCTTGTCCCAGCTCAACCACCGGTGGAGCGCCTGGTCCAGCTGCGGGTCGCCGGTGCTGTGGAACCTCGTGTTGGCGTCCATGTCCCCGTCTGCTCCGTTATCGTCCCCCATCGTGGTCCCGGACAGCAGCTACTCTCCGCGGATCCTGAACCTCACAGACATGTCCTCTGTCAAACGGCTAACGTAGCTCAACTCTCCCACTCTCCGGGTCGGGCCTTCAACGTCATACGGCGCCACAGCGGCCACACGGGGGCGCTGTGGCGCGAAGGGAATCCCAGCAGCCTCCGCTTTATTTCTTTAAAGGTCACTTGTATTCGGCACATAACATTTGAAAGAGAAGCTATGATTGTTTTTTACTTGTGACTTGTAATTTTGGCCAGATAGCACGTGACGTGACGTCCCCGTTCCTTTCAAGCCTCAAATTAATACATTTTGTCATCACGAGTAGACTTGAAACTAGAGATTGAGACATAAACTCATGTTTACTGAGGGAATAAATCCAGAGAGAAGTAGAGTCATTTCCTCATAGACGTCTATGGGAGCAGAGGAGTCGCCCCCTGCTGGTCACTACAGAGAAGTAGAGTCATTTCCTCATAGACGTCTATGGGAGCAGAGGAGTCGCCCCCTGCTGGTCACTACAGAGAAGTAGAGTCATTTCCTCATAGACGTCTATGGGAGCAGAGGAGTCGCCCCCTGCTGGTCACTACAGAGAAGTAGAGTCATTTCCTCATAGAGCGTCTATGAGAGCAGAGGAGTCGCCCCTGCTGGTTACTACAGAGAAGTAGAGTCATTTCCTCATAGACGCGTCTATGGGAGCAGAGGAGTCGCCCCTGCTGGTCACTACAGAGAAGTAGAGTCATTTCCTCATAGACGTCTATGGGAGCAGAGGAGTCGCCCCCTGCTGGTCACTACAGAGAAGTAGAGTCATTTCCTCGTGAGACGTCTATGGGAGCAGAGGAGTGCGCCTGCTGGTCACTACAGAGAAGTAGAGTCATTTCCTCATAGACGTCTATGGGAGCAGAGGAGTCGCCCCCTGCTGGTCACTACAGAAGTAAAGTCATTTCCTCATAGACGTCTATGGGAGCAGAGGAGTCGCCCCTGCTGGTCACTACAGAGAAGTAGAGTCATTTCCTCATAGACGTCTATGGGAGCAGAGGAGTCCCCCTGCTGGTCACTACAGAGAAGTAGAGTCATTTCCTCATAGACGTCTATGGGAGCAGAGGGAGTCGCCCCCTGCTGGTCACTACAGTCATTTCCTCTTCTATGGGAGCAGAGGAGTCGCCCCCTGCTGGTCACTACAGAGAAGTAGAGTCATTTCCTCATAGACGTCTATGGGAGCAGAGGAGTCGCCCCCTGCTGGTCACACAGAATGCAGCTTTAACACAAAGGTTTTCTCAACATAAACATTAACATAAAATATATTATAATTTGAAGACAAGACGTCACATATCTTTCTGACACTTTGATGCACACATTGATTTATATATTTCTGTTAACGAAGGGCAGCAGAGCTTCATGTAAACCCATTATGGACACAAAGCCTCATAACACAATGTCTTTATGTGTTTAGGTACAAAGTCTAATCAATGGGTAAAAGGACAACGTACATCTGTATATTAAATCAAACAATTACAGATATTAAAGGGCAGCCTGTAAATGTTCTCAGGAAGGATGCCCCGTGTCTCAGCAGAACATCTAGTCTCTGGAGTCCATCAGCTGGCAGTGGAACTGGTCCCTGAAGGCCTCCAACAGGTGGGGGATGGCCTCCTCCACGCCGACATCTCTCCGCAGCTCGGCACTCAGAGACGTCACTCCTTTACCCACAATGCCGCAGGGCACAATGTGGCTGAACCACGACATGTCGGTGTTGCAGTTCAGCGCCAAGCCGTGAGAGGTGACGTAGCGACCGCAGTGGATTCCTACCGAGACGGGAAGAGAGTCTGACACTTAATGACAGCAGCTTCAATCTTCTACCTGAGCTCATTTAAACAAAGAATGTTACTCTGACTGTTACTCTGTTAGGGATGAATCCGTACATAGAATGAAACCACAGGTACCTCAGAGGCCTCCTCTCACGTCATGACGTACTACAGAGACGAGCGAAGCAATCAAACCACACAAAGACGTTATATTACGGATGCTACCAATGGCACAGATCTTGTTCTCTCCGACCCAGACGCCGGTGAGAGGAGACGAGGACGCCGCCACGCCCAGCCGCCCGCACGCCGCGATGGTGGTCTGCTCCAGCTGGGACACGTACCAGCGGACGCTCTGAGGGGGGGCAGACCGCAGTGAGACGCACGCTCACGCGCTGTAACACGCCGACGCTTCATCAAACCCGGAGCCCCTCACCTTCTTGAAGCTTCCCAGGTGGAGGACCGGGTAACAGACCAGCTGACCTGGCCCGTGGAAGGTGATGAGTCCGCCTCGGTTGGCGTTGTGCACCTCGGCCCCCAGCCGGCGGAGGCCGTCCAGCAGGGGGGGAGGGTACGGTTTGTGGCGGATCCCGGTGGTGTAGACCGGAGGATGCTGACACAGCAGCAGAGCGTGCGACGGACCGGACCGGTGGCGGTCTACGTAGACCTGCTGCAGCCGCAGAGCCTCCCGGTAGGAGACCAGGCCCAGACGCACCACCTCCACCGCCGGCCTGCCGCCCCCCATATGGGACAGGAAGTGCTCTTAGGACACAGAGAAACAGGTGTTCATGGTCCTGAGGAGGTTAGGGCTAAAGACATTCAGCTAAATCATAAAGAACCTATTTTCTGTACATTAAATAGGTTCATTCAGCTATTAAAAGCACAATGTACTATAACCTGGGTTCTTAATGAACAAGTAACGTATCATATGTACAATTAACAAATATAGTTTAGCTGATAAATGAGCCATAATATAAACTAGTGCATTAAATCCACTTGTTCTCGTGGTAACTTTAAGGGACTTTTACCTCGAAAAAGTATTTAATACTTTGAATTATTACATAAAAGTACCTCATATTTCAATAATTAATACATCTCTTTACTCGGCTTTACTTGTCCCGAGCCGTCCTGCAGCGGCTGGTCGCGCTTCTCGCCGCCATTCTTCTTTTTCTTCTTCTTCTTCTCCTCCTCCTCCTCCTCCTTCTTCTTCTTCTTCTTCTCCTCCTTCTTTTGGCGGCGGCCTCCAGCGGAAGGCGCATCACCGCCCTGCTGCCCCGGAGTGAGAGCGCAGGCAGCGGATCAGTCACGCGGTGCTTCTTTTTAAGGCAGTAGATGAACCAAAAATAACTAATTCATCTCACATTTTGAAATTCATTAATTTGCGATCAAAAGTTTGTTTTTCTTCTAAAGACTAAATTCTATAAATGAATCACTTTAGAAAGTGTGTACATGGTGAAACCACTAACACACTAACTAACTGCAGCACTTACATTGGACTTCTAACGCCACTCATCTATAGCAAATTATAAATTGGCTTATTTGAGGAAATTGCACTTCTCTTGTTTCTTGTTCTTCTGAGTTTGTACCCTATGGTTGAATGCACTTGTTGTACGTCGCTTTGGATAAAAGCGTTAGCTAAATGACATGTATTTTAGACACTTTTGTTTTGTATTCTAAACACAAACTCCCCCATGTGATCGTCTTTGAGGTGATTCATGGATGGAATGGAGATAGAAAAAGCGGTTCTACCTGAACCAGGATCCTTAGATCCATCTGTGCATGCTGGCTGATATGTTATCCTCCACTGTTCCTGCAATATTACCCATACGTTTAAAAGCTTGGCTTTTGTTCAGAAAATAAATGATCAACTCACACTGAGGGAAATAGTCACGGTGGTTTAGCTGATGGCGATTGTCTGATTCAACGCCACATCAGCCTCAGAGCTTGGGAGTGCACCACATCAGCTTCTTCAACAAGTTTTTGCCGCTGACCGAAAAACCACACAACCATAATCAAGAACTCGTCTTATCGGACCAATATAAATATTTTTTCATTGCAGATCTGCAGGTTTCCCATTCTGACCCTGCTAGACACCTCATTATATTTATAATATTCTTAAATGGAATCCTCCTCTGAATGTGAACATTCCATGTTAATCATCGGACCACACAACTAACCCTAAACACGCTCTGTCCATACATCTCTACTTGAGTATCTACTCCTCTCTTTCTAGTAGACCATAGTTTTACAGACAGAAATCTCAAATACACATGAATAAGACCATCTTTCTACATCATTAACAGCCTCTTGTACTTTCCCTTTAATGTGGTTTATGTTCTTCCGTCTCTTCCACAATGCTCCATTGTCAGCAAACAGGGAACCCGAAGGAACACATCATTAATCCTCCCATGACTGATGGGGGACTGCTGTCGGAGGTTTTGCGGCCTTAACTGTTGCATCAGGTGCTCCACCTTGGCTGACCCTCTTCACTGCCCCTGCATACGTGATTTTATTCTGCACCCTCGCCTGCTGTATTTACCTCACACCCATAGTGTGCCATAGTTACTACAACACATGGTTGTCCATGCTTATACTTGTAGTCTTCTCCTCTCCGTCTGCCCTTGCATGCTTTGGTTGTGTGTCCGAACCTTTGGCAGTAGTAACACCTCATGAACTCTAACAGTGTAACCTAAAGAGACTTTCTTTAGTTTTTCTTCCTCCTCCAAATCGAGCACAACGTCAATGCTCATCTCAATGTTCATCTCATCCCCTCTGCCACCTGCCGCCTTCGAGCTCCTTTCTCGGTTGGTCATGTGGTCATAGGTAATGTTAAATAAATAAAATAACGTGAAAGTAAACGCATTTTATTTTGAAGTCTTACTTAAGCCGGACGTCAGAGGAAGGCTCGCTTCAGATTGAACGCGCGTGCCGCCCACCTACCGCGGAGCGGTGTACGCGCGCTGCACGCGCGTTCAATCTGCGCAGCGGGGCGGGGCTTGTTTTGAGAGCGAACCAGGGAAGATGGCGACCGAAGGGTCCGCCGAACGGCCCGGTAGACCGGCCAAGTACGGGACCGTAGCTGGGTGCGGGTCCACTTCCAGTGCGCCGCTGAGCGAGCCGGAGCAGTGTGCGGGGAGGCGGCCCAGCGGCAGCCCGGCCCCCGCTCCCCCGGCCTGTCGACTCCGCCGGACCCCGAGACGCCCCGGCAGTGGAGAGCGGCTCCGGAGGAGGAGCGAGCCCGGGAGAGGGAGCTGCGCGGCGGGCAGGAGGGACCGCGACCCCCGGAAAGGTTGGTGTGGTTAACGGGCTGTTTACGAACCAACGAGCGGAGTGTAACTTTATGATACGTTTAGTGCGGCAGGAGGCCTGAGGACGTTAGTGGACGTCACTCTGGTAAAACTCATTGATGACGTCATGAACTTTTTTTGCGGTGTTGACAAACTGATCTCAAGTCAGCTGGACCCGACACACGTGACCGAAAACAGCAGTAAGAACTGATCTCAGGTCGTCTGGGCGGCTTCATTCAAGTCTGCTTTAAGTTCCATCTGTAGACAGGTCTCAGGCTACACTAGTCCTTTAATGAGTACTACTAGTCTGGACTAGTTCACTACTATGTAGTACTATAGTGGACTAGTCTGGACTTGTTCACTGGACTATGGACTTGTTCACTACTATGTAGTACTATAATGGACTAGTCTGGACTTGTCCTTTAATGAGTACTACTATAGTGGACTAGTCTGGACTTGTTCACTACTATGTAGTACTATAGTGGACTAGTCTGGACTTGTTCACTACTATGTAGTACTATAGTGGACTAGTCTGGACTTGTTCACTACTATGACTAGTCTGACTTGTCCCTTTAATGAGTACTACTAATGGACTAGTCTGGACTTGTTCACTACTATGTAGTACTATAATGGACTAGTCTGGACTTGTTCACTACTATGTAGTACTATATCAGGAATCAGGAAACATTTATTGCCAAAATATGTCAAACATACAAGGACTAGGCCCAATGCTATAGTGGACTAGTTCACAGTAGTCCATTAATACTACTATGTAGTACTGTAGTGGACTAGGTCAGACAAGATCAGTATTACATTCAATGTATACTAGTACTTCTGTAGAAGAAGCTGATGTGTGACCGTACTAGTACTAATGTGTCCACTGATACGTTAAACATATCAAAGTCACGTGTGATTAAATCTACTGTGAATTCATTTCCAAATCTTACTTTTCTCTTGTACTTTTTGGTGTTAATATTACTTCTTGTACACTCTATATATTTCTACTCTTGTATTTAACCTTTTGTGTTTTTGACTTTTTTTATTTTATTGAATTATTTGCTTAAATTATTGACATGATGCTTATTGATGCTTTATTAGTATTATTATTTCAGGCTTTTATCCAAAGCGACATACATTGCATTTTTAACTTTTTATTATTATTATTTTCACAAATGTGTTGGTATTATTTACTTTACACATGCTCATATACATTTATATTTTATTCTCTTCTGTCTTTTTTATCTTGAATAAAACAATAATTTACTTCATGATGAATAAAGTTATTTATATAAAGTTCTTTTATCCGTAAATTTACCCATGTTGAATATCTTGTAATATTTGACTTCTCCATACAGACATGATTCATAACTAAAGATGGTCCTTAGTAAAATAACATGTATAAACAATCCCAATGCATCATGGGACTTTATTCTGTGCAGAGTGCTTCGTGTCTCCGGCTAAATGTTGTGATACTTCGTCAGCGCCTACTGGCAAACACAAGGTGAGTCCGAATTCCCGCGGTCAATGAAGGCAGCTGCGTGGTGCGTTCGCTGACTCACAGAGGTTTGTGTTTCAGCCGGGGGCCGAGGAAAGAGAAGAGGCGAAGAGGAGGACTTGTAGGGACAAAGACGTGCCAGTAAGACCTGTGTGTGTGTGTGTGTGTCTTGGTCCTTCTGTCTTGGGGGGTCCTCATTTGATGTTTTCTCAACCCCACTTGAAAAATATTCAAAGTTCTTGAAATGTTCCGGAGGGACTGACCTTCCTGTTTTAGAGTCATGATGGTCTGTGCTTTCTCTTTACTTGTACTCTTGTACTCTATTATTAATTATTTCTACAGTGTAAAGAAAATACATTGAAGGAGAAGGTGTGTCCAAACTGTCTGTGTGTGTTTAACGGTTCTGGTTCCTCAGGGAGTTCTGTCGGACTCTGAGAACGAGGAACCTTTTAGCAGGAGGATCAGAAACATCTCGGCCTTCATAAGGAAAACCCAGAACTCAGTGGCCGCCTCAAGGTGAGGTCAGCCGGTCGCCACGGTGACGGCCCAATTCGCCGTGAAAAATAGCTGACTGTTTTATTTTCCTTCAGTGGTGTTCAGAGGAGTCAGAGCTGCAGTGAGCCAGTGGAGGACCCAGGATGGAAGACAAAGGTCATCCAGCCCGCCCTCATGGACAGAGTGAGTTACTCTGGTGACATGTGCCCGGTGTGTGGACTCAACAGGAAGGGACCATATCCGGAATGAGGGCGGCCATAGAGACCTGTCAATCAGCGCTTAAGGCCCCGCCCTAAAGCAACCCCTGCTTGATGCTCCGTTTAGAGTCAAACAGACCATAATTCACTAAATGAACATCATGCTGTATTGAAGAAGACTTGAAACTAGAGATTGAGAACATAAACTCATTTTTACAATGTTTACTGAGGGCATAAAATAGCGTTGTCTTCTCGTAATGTCCTTTATTGATTATTAATCAGCTGGCAGCGATGCTCTGTGTCTTTTTGTCGTCTGTGTGAATCTGAAGCTTCCCTTTCCTCCTTCAGGTGGGCATCAGTCACAGCTACGCAGCAGGAATCCTCCTCTCCTCGGAGAACAGCCGCTCCGTCTCCGCTGCGATCACCGCCGACCGCCAGCTGGCCTGGCGAGCCGTCGTCTCCTCGAGTGCGGCCGGCGGCGCCCCCCCGCACCCCGAGCGCTCCATCAGCCCCGAGAGCAACGACAGCATCTCAGAGGAGCTCAACCACTTCAAGCCCATTGTGTGCTCGCCGTGCACTCCGCCCAAGCGCCTGCCGGACGGCCGCCTGCTGGAGCCCGCCGTGGTGAAGTCCACACCCAGGAACCTGACCCGTGGCCTGCAGAAGGCCACCAGCTACGAGGCCAGCCCCGCGGTGCTGCAGAAGTGGAGGCAGATCGAACTGGACCGCCAGAACCTCAAGACCAACTCCAGGGCGACCCTGACAAGCCCCGTCAACGAGCCGCCCCACCGCAAGTCCGGCGGGGTGGAGGAGGCCGAGGGCCGCGGGTCTCCACAGGGACGGGATGGGGTGCGGGCCGCCAACAAGAGGATGCTGCTGTTTGAGCCTCTGGCCGGAGATGCAGGCTCCTTCCAGAAGCATGCCGTAAAGATCCGGGTCCCCGCGATCCGTTACAGCAGCGAGACCGGACTCCGAGGAACCACTGACTTTGAGCCGGCAATCGGCGCTCCTGAATCCGGCGGCGGGTTGCATTTCAGCCAAAAACAACAACAAACAAAGTCATTTTCACCGTATACCAAGAACTCCGGTTTACAATCCTGTAAATTGGTGCCGAAGGCCTCGCAGAGTCCCAGGAAGGAGTCCGACAGCAGCCTTCACAACCAGTCCATCTCGAGGAGGGGCAAGAAGCGGGAGCAGAAGACCAAACACTTGGACTCAGAGCAGGAGCCGGATCTGAAGAAGCGCCGCTCGCTCAGCCAGGAGGCCTTTGACGAGTGCTACGTCCGTCAGATCCAGCAGGAGCGCCAGGACCGGGCCGTCGCCTTGAGACTGCAGAGACAGTTTGACCGGGAGAACCAGACCACCGACCGTCGAAGAAGCCCTGACCAGTACTTCCTGCGATCCTGGATTTCCAGCAAGAACCACCGACGTAGGCGTGGCCTGAGGAGGTCTCGACGAATCAACAAGAAGCACTAGAGAGCGAGTCCTCTGTGGAGAGGTTCATATATGCAAAGTGACAAAAGGTTTGAATGTTTCACAAAAACCGCAAACTCTAAGATGCTGTAGAGGAAAAGGACATTTTTTTTTTTGGCTGAAATCTGAACTCTCATCACATCTTTGGGGGAAGATGGTCACATTTGATTGATCTATTGACCGAAAATCTATCGACTGGTATTAAAAGAGAATTGTTGCTTTAAAACCTGAAGGTCTGGGGCTTTAGGGGTTACCCATGGTCTAGGTTCTTGAAAGTCTCAAGCTTTAGGGGTTACTGATGGTCTAAGTCAGGGATCTCAAACTCATTCCAGGTGCGGGCCAGATGCAGCCCATTCAACACGGGCCAGACCATTATGGTCGAGGGAGGGGGCGCAGACGGTCCGACTGGCAAACGGTACGGTTGACGGGGGGGGCTGACGGTCTAAATGGTGCGGTCGACGGCCACGATTGTGGCCCACGGGCCGGAGTTTGAGACCCCTGGTCTAGGTTCTTGAAGGTCTAAAGCTTCAGGGTTTACTCATGGTCTTGGCTCTTAAAGGTCTCAAGCTTCAGGGTTTACTCATGGTCTATGTTCTTGGAGGTCTTGAGCTTCTGGGTTTACTCATGGTCTAGATTCTAGAAGGTCTAAAGCTTCTGGGGTTACTCATGGTCTAGGTTATAGAAGGTCTAAAGCTTCAGGGGTTACTGATGGTCTAGGCTCTTGAAGGTCTCAAGCTTCAGGGCTTACTCATGGTCTAGGCTCTTGAAGGTCTTGAGCTTCAGGGATTACTCATGGTCTAGGCTCTTGAAGGTCTTGAGCTTCTGGGATTAGTCATGGTCTAGGCTCTTGAAGGTCTCAAGCTTCTGGGTTTACTCATGGTCTAGGCTCTTGAAGGTCTAAAGCTTCTGGGGTTACTCATGGTCTAGGCTCTTGAAGGTCTTGAGTTTCTGGGATTACTCATGGTCTAGGTTCTAGAATGGTCTAGTATCTCCTCCCACCGTGCCACTGGTCCAGTTCTTCCAGTTTGTGGGAAGTTCTTTCATTGCTTTGAAGCTTTGGACTCTGGACTCTCTGGTCTTTGGCAATGAGCCTTGTGGGTACTGTAGTCTCAGAGCCATTCACCAACCAGTTGGGATCGAGAGAAGAACTGTGTGTTTGGACAAGTTTGGGGGCAAAATGTAAAGCATGAAGCTTCAAGGAAGAGCTGATGTTTTATGTCTAAAGCAGCGTTCACATTAAGGTTTGAAGGCTGAAAGATGAATGCAAATACTCTTAAAGCGCCTGAGATTAAAATCCCAAATCTGTGTGTGAAACTTTCTAATGGCAAACAATGGTACAACAACATTAGAACAACAATGTTAATGAACAACAACTATACAACGACAACGTTTAACAACGTGTTTACATGAGCAGCTGTGGACTTTCTTTAGGTGCATTCATGTTATTACAATCTGAAAGATTCATATGCTAAATCATGTAATATCATTTCTGTCTTGTTAGCAAACACTAATTAATTTTATATACTTTAAATGACTGTTTAATGCCGTTAAACTGTGATTCTTTAAGTTTACAACTTGAATTTTAAGGCTTTTTTTACTCTGAAAATTCGATGCGATAATCTGGAGGAAAATTGAAGGATTTGAGAGGATTTAATATGATAAATGTTAAATCCATAAATACCAAATCTCCTTTGAGGAGTGACAGTCGTAAAATCAGAGTGAACGTCTTGCCTAATGCTGCAGCTACCGATTATTTTGATGATTGATTAATTGGTAGATCTTTTTTTTTTTTTTAGATTAATCAGACAAAAAACAAAACCGAATTTAAAAAAGCATTAATTTATATTCTAAAAAAGTGCATAAAAAACTTCAGAAAGGGCACAGTTAACATAATATATAAAAAATACAAATCAGAAAAGTTTGAACGTCGGAACTTCTACACTCAGACGCAAAGCTCATTCATTAAATGATTTATCATTGTACTTCAGTCAATTTCTAAACCGCATTTAAACACAGCTTAAGATGACCAAGTTAAGAATGGCATCAAAAATGAGCGAGCTAACGCTATTAGCGAGCTAAGGCTGTTAGCGAGCTAAGGCTAGCTCTTGACCTGCATAACGAGCAGCCGCCTCGCTTCAAAGCGGCCGTAGCGTTGCGTAGTGACGGACCTCATCAAAGGCTTTCGTTTGAGCGCTGACCCGCCGCGTCATGTGACACTTTGTGTGAAATGCTCGCGCACGTTGGACGACTTGAGCCGCGCTGACTCTCTGCCTGCGCCACGTGACGCGCGCATGTCCGTGACTCATTGGTTAATAACGATTCGATAATGACATCTGTTGCCAACACTATTAATAGTCGATTTGTTGTGCCAGCCCAAGTCTCGTAATTTATGCATTTCAACTTTAACAAACGTATATTATTGTTATTATTGAGCGAGCAGATGAGCAACCGGGTGATTTCTACTACAGTAGGGTTTTACTTCCTGTGTTCAGTACCTTAAGCTGTACTTCATGTACTTGTACTTTAATGTGAATGCTGCTTGGCTGTAAATCTTTTTTTTCACATTCCTGCAGTTTGCAGCTTGATTAACTTGAGTTAAAGTTATGAAATCATCATGTTGGGACACTTCAGTCAGGAGGAGTGGACTTGTTTTCATTTATGAGATGATTATTATTGTTATTGACAGAGTTTCAACCTTTCCTCTTCAGAGACTCTGAAGGGCTTTCTTTTTTTAACTCTCCAACACTGATATGCACATTTTGTACCGTCGTAGTGTTTGCTGAGTGCCAACGATCCGCGAGTGTGTTGATATTCAGCTTCTCTGTGGCTGCATCAAGACGTACAGAGTCAAGTATGATGATAGAATACACAGGCCGATGAACATAATGCTGCCAAAGTATCATCCGTATAATAAGGATTATATCTGAGAACACAATTCCAACCTAACAGGATCAATTATTCTGATAATCAATACAGAATTAAGACAAAATGTTGAAAACATCCTCAGGTTACTTTTCTGTTCTTCAGTGATTTAAACAGCTTTTATGAAACAATAAAAAAATAATCAAATAATAAATAACCTGTTTCAGTCCTGAACTAAATATACACTAAAGGCCGCCGCGTGTTTCTGCGTCTTTACGTCGACGCGCTGGTTTCACTTCCTGGTTGTAAAGTCTCGCGTGTGTTGCAGAGCGATTCACCTCCAGAACAACAGGTGGAGTCACGTGTTTTGTTGAAGACGACCTAGAGAGTCACGTCTATTTATTTGTTTATCATAGACTTTATTGCCCCGTGCATCCACACTGCTGCTTTTCATCAAGGACACATTTGTCCCGTATTTTCCTCCACGACTTTGTTCCTCTTGACCGGCAAACCGGCGTCTGCGGCGACCTCCCCCCGTGAATCCAACCCGCTTCTAAACCCGCCGATGGCGGCTTGAATAAGCGCTCATATTTACGCATTTCTTCAGACAAAAGTTCTTCAATCTGATTCGTTCTCTTGTAAACATTCTTCGTTTTAATAATGGCGGCATCGGGCTGTGAACGCGGAGATGTGAGACGCAGTTAGCGGACCAATCGCAGCCTGGTGCGCTGCGAGAGGGTCGGACCCGCAGAAGCATAAACTAGGCTTTAGACTGTAAATAGTTATATAAGGTACATAAATAGTTATATGTAAGTTACAATAAATAAACTTCCTTATAATATTAAGAAGCAGTAGAGCTTCATGTTTTCATAATATTTCTGTTGCTTTATGTCCTTTTATTTGTTTTGTTTTTTTAATTGTGAGGAGGGAAAGGAATAGAGCGCGCGCACTATGACGCGTAATGTGGGTGCCTCGGGCACGCGGACGCAATAACGTGCCATACCACGTGGTCCTTTTTGCGAGAGCCAATCAAATGCGTCCAGATCACAGGTGCCGCGTTCTGAGCGGAGGAGAAGATGGCTGCTGCGAGGAACGGAAAGAACGGGATCCTGGAGAAAGTGAGTTTAAAAACACGACAAAGTTTGATGGTTTCTGACCGGATTTGAAGAAAATGCTCCCCCGGACGTCAGGCTATTGGAGCGGGAGTTTTTGTGAGTGGGCCAGCTTTATCATCTGCGTCGGTGCTGCCGTTATCCAGCGGAGCTAACGCTAGCAGGCTAAGCTAATACTAGCTGGCTAAATTGAATGTAGTGGTACAATTAAGCGGAATACGTTGATTGACGTACTGCTGCAGAAAGGAGACCAGACTCCACAGAGAAAACGGACCATTCAAGGGTTTTATTACAATTCAAACCTTTCATTTTACTACTTAACGTAACGTGTTTGTTTTTCTGTCGGCGCACGTTAAAAACAGTGACGTCATCCGTTTAGATATAAGGTGGGTAGAGCACATTCATGTTTATTGTAAGTTAGTTTCTCATCAGAATATTTTATTGGGGTCATTAGTAGTTGGTTGGTTTATTGATACATTCAGTATTGTGCCTTGATTATAAAATATGTTGACCATGGTTACTCTTGTTGTGTATCACCATGTTTTATGCGCTGTTCTTTACTTTACTTAAACAACCTCCAGTTATTGGAGATATTATATTAAAGTGTATTCATATTACCTGCTTGACGATGACGACTAAGTGACTATTTCTAATGATCTAAAGCTATTTGGGACATGTTCTATACATGTTTATCTGCTCTATAGATTCATAAATGATACTATATGTTAATGATGGCGAGACGAGTTAACCTTAGGAAAATTAGTGTTGATACGACTGAACAGTTTGGAAAAAAAGGTAAATTGTTTTGAAACAGGAAGTAGTCCTGCAGGTTAATAATATTTCTGATAATGATGAATCTTAATGGAAATGCGTTTTAGTGGCGTATCGATGAGAAACCAGTGAAGATCGACAAATGGGACGGAGCTGCTGTGAAGAACTCTCTGGATGACGCCGCGAAGAAGGTGAGCTTTTGTTCTTAAGTGTTGTCTGCTATCATCAGTGGTCAATAACCGATGATGATGATGATGACGACGCCGGTGACGACCCCCTCCAGGTGCTGCTAGAAAAGTACGGCTACGTGGAGACCTTTGGGCTGGTGGATGGTCGTCTGGTCATCTGCACAGTCTCCTGTCTCTTCGCCATGTTGGCTCTGATCTGGGACTTCCTGCACCCCTTCCCCGAGTCCCGACCAGTTCTGGCCTGCTGCGTCATCTCATATCCTTCTGAGGCCCCAGTACACCCCCCCCCAGCCCGGATGAGCTGGTTCAAAGGTTCAACATCTGAGGTTCTGATTCCGGGTGATGTTCCCAAATAGGACTGGATGGTGTTTGGAGCGCCTACATATGACTGGTGGTGTGTGCTTTAAAAAAAATTGTTTAGGCACCGGTATCGGGAAAAACCCAAACGATACCCATCCCTACATATGACTGGTGGGGTTGGGAGTCTTTATATATGATGGTTGGAGTTGTCTTGGTGTCTCTCCTTAACTCCTCCATCACCTACTTCATCATGATGGGCATTCTGACTCTCTACACCTCCTACAAGGAGAAGAACATCTTCCTGGTGTCTCTGCAGAGGGACCCTTCAGGACTGGATCCAGACCACATGTGGCAGCTGTCCTCGTCCCTGAAGAGGTGAGGACAGTTACCCAGCATGCACTCTGATGACCCACAGACATACATCGGGTGTACTTGCATTACATTAGATGTCATTTAGCTGTTTATCCAAAGCGACTTACAATAAGTGCATCCAACCATAAGGATTCAAACTCAGCAATTCATTAAATAGCCGATTTACAACTTGCTATAGATAAGAACCATTATAAGTACAATTTAAATGCTACAATTTGTTTAATGTTTTTAGCGGAGGTCGTCTTTAGTTTGAAGATGTGAAGGCTCTCGTGGTCCTGATGTCATCAGAGAGCTCATTCCACCATGGACATGTATTCGCATAAATGTACTGTGTCCCTGATCTGATGTATTTCTTCATGTGCTCTGGCCCAGGTTTGATGACCAGTACTCGCTCAGAGTTTCCTTCTCTGACGGGAAGTGGAGAAACTCTCGTGAGGCAGAGTTCACCAAGTCGGTGTCTTCGTTCTTTGACGAGAACGGGACTTTGTCCATGGACCAGTTTGAGAAATGTGTCTCAAAACTCCACGACACGCTGGCATCCGACAAGAAGACCAAGTAACCACTGTGTCAGTACGTCAACACTCCGGTGTATAATAAAGTATTTCTCCTCCCTCACATGATGTTCTTGTTAAAGCACATGATGCCTTCAAGGGCACTCAGAGATTCAAAGACTCAATGTCAGCTGCAACAAGCAGATTTTAAAATTCGCAGATGAGAAGAAATGTTGTAAAAGAAGCTGGTGTTTGATGTTGTATCTTCGGTTTCTCGACATAACACCACCTAAGATCCATGTCTTTGTGTTGAGCCAACGGCTCATTTTAAGCTCGGTCTTTGTCGTCTCTATTTAAAACAAGATCACATCACTGGTGGGTGGAGCCTCTGCGGTCACATGGGTGGAAACGAGCAGCCTGATTGGTTCTTTACCAATGATAGAAATAAAAGGTCTGAAGATTTTGTTTCCGACTGCAATGACAGAAAGTTCAGATTTACATTGTTAGCATCCGTGAATGAACGCGTCAAAGCCTTCAAACCAGAAGTGGAAACTTTTCCTTTTTTAGCTCTATAACTTCATAGTTTGGAGAATTAAAGATGGAGATTGTTACAGAAACGTTTGTTTATTCTGTAGAACCTTCATTGTTCCAGCAGGTGGCGCTGCTGCTCCTCCACTCACTCATATTCAATAATAACAGACTACATCTGTTCACCAATGCACTAGCATATAAATACAAGAGTAAGAGATTTGACGATAGATAAAAACATCAGTTCATTCACCATTTATTGCATTCATGTGTTGATTGAATATATAATACATCAGTAGTTAATGATCTGCAATTATATATGTATTCATATTAAATGTGTGGTTGTGGTGCATTCGAGTATCTGACATCAGACATCAGGTTAGTGTACAGGGGCGGGACTCACTGACCTGGTGATCGGTTTGAACTGTAGGGCTTTACAGTCTACACATGTGACATCTGTCCTGAAACCCTCAAATCAGCACAGGAAAAACCCTTCCATGGGGAAAAAGGGGAAGAAACCTATAGCAGTTTAACTATAGATAGAGCTTGATAACTGAAGGCTCTGACCCCAGCCTACTTTTTAAAACCATAGGAACAACAAGTAACCAGCATCTATGGAGCGCAGCTCCTTGTAGGGCAATAAGGTGTTACAAGCTCTTTAAGATACGACGGTGCCTCACCAGCAAGTGCCTTGTAGATGAGAAGTACCTTAAAATCTATTCTTAATTTAACAGGGAGCCAGTGTAGAGAAGTTAAAACCGAAGTAATATCCCTTTTCTTAGTTCTTGTTAATACACGTGCTGCAGCATTCTGAATCAACTGGAGAGGCTTAAGAGATTTACAAGAGCAGTAACTAGTTTTTCTGCATCACTTTGAGACAGGAAGTTCCTGATTTTCGATATATTCCATAGATGAAAAAAGGCAGGCCTATTTATAGTCTTCATGAGAGTTGAAGGTCATATCCTGGTCGAAGAGAACTCCAAGATTCCTGACGGTGTTGCTGGGTACCAGAGCAATTCCATCCATAAAAAGTGTATCACGTGACAGCTGACTTTGAAGGCGCTCTGGGCCTATCAAGATAACTTTAGTTTTTTCTGAGTTTAGCATGAGGAAGTTGCAGCTCATCCATGTTTTGATGTCATTCAAGACATTCTTGAAGTCTAACAAGCTGGTTGGTCTCTTCTGCTTTAATCGACAGATACAGTTGAGTATCGTCTGCATAACAATGGAAGTTTATGCAGTGTTTTCTGATAAGTTCGCCCACCCACACCATTCACACACTGATGGCAGGACTTACCACACCACCTGAACCACCAGGAATCTAACTAACTATTCTCACACCAGCAGGGAGCTATTTTGGGTCAAGAGTCTTGCCGATGTAATTCACTTCATTGCATTTTATTTTATTTTGTATAGCCCAAAATCCCAAATCCCAAATTTGCCTCGGAGGGCTTTACAGTCTGAACATTTGGGACATCCTGTCTGAAAACCCTCACATTGGAACAGGAAAAAAAGAAAAACCCTTCCATGGGGAAAAGGAAGAAACCTTAGTGAGAATGACGAGGATCCCTCTCCACCATCATACAATATATAACCACCATCAGATAGAACCACCATCCACAGAAAGGGAGGGAAAGCACAAAGACTTTAGGAAAGAAGCAAAGTCGGTAATGTGGTTTATGATAACAATTATAGTAATGTCATTAATATTAATAATGCGAGTGGTAGCAGCAGAAGGCCCCTTCTGTTCTGGGACAAGTTGCTCTGTATCAAGCAATCTGCTCTCCAGGGACAACGGTACAAAAGCATACTGGCCATGATAGGCTGGGGCAATCACACCTGTCAAAAAAAGATATCTACGCGGTAACTAAAGGAAAAACTTCATTAAGCAGCATACTCAGTATCGGAAAAAAGAGACGGGTAGAAAATTTAGACTTCGAAATTGTAAAAGTTAGTTGATCAAGGTTGATGGGAGAATGGCTAGGGCTGGGCGGTATGGCCAAATATTCATATCAAAGGTTTCTGACAGTATTTTTTAAACACATTTATTCATTAACGCTTAAAAGGACCGTTGGCCACCTGAACAGTTGTTTACCGATTGTTGTTCACCGGTCACTGGCCAACTCGCTCACAGCCGGCCGGTAAGTTAGCTTGTTAGCGTGTTAACTGTGGTTGCTGCTAGTGTTGCCACCAGAGGCAATATCAGCTCTACCAACTTTGCAATAAATCGTTTTCTGATCTAACGTTAACAATACATACAAACCAAAAACCCTCCAAGCAGCACACAACTCCTCTTTTGGCCACAAATTGTGTTGGTGTATCTCTGGTCTGAGTGGTGAGGTGCAAAAATTAATTTGGCCCGCCAAAAAGCAACACCAGTTGGCACGGCTATACACACTGGAATGACGGTACGTGACAAGCTCATACTGTAAGGAAATCTGGTACCGGTATACCGGTTGTTCCCACTCCCAAAGGCAGATTGGCACCTGTTGAAGGCAGGAGACCATCAATTTTCTCTCTAACAGTTAGAATCTTATCATTAAAGAAGTTCATGAAGGTGTTACTACTGAGGTCCAAAGGAATATGGCTCAACAGAACTGTGACTGTCTGTCAGTCTGGCTACAGTAATGACGAGAGACCTTTTTCAGAATTTTAAGCTGCTCTTGCATTATGGAGAGCTTTCTTATATGCTTTAAGGCTGTCTTGGCAAACTAGCCTTGATTCTTCTATATCGGTGGAACACGATACACATTTAGGCTTCTGCACAGTTTGCTTCATGTTGTGGGTTTGAGGGTTGTACCAAGGAGCAAACTTCCTTCTTGTTACCACTCTCCTTTCTAGAGGAGCAACAGCGTCCAGGGCCACTCTCAAAGAGTCCGTAGCAGTATCAAGATGTAACAAGTAACAAGATGTTTGATCTGGGATAGATTAAAGTTTTTACACGCCTGGTATCTTGAGACACGATACAAACTTAAACCTGAAGGAATCCCTTCTTTAAACGTGGCTTATCAGATAAGCATTGACTGTAGAAACCCATATCAACAGCAGCACAATTAATAAAGGTTATTATACAATGGTCTGATAAGAAGTACATGGACACACAAACGTGGAGACAGGGCGCCGGGGATCAGAATCGTGGATCCCCTGACTGAGGGACAACCCGCTCTACCATTAAGTGGCCATGATAGACAGGGGCAATCACACCTGTCAAAAAAAGATATCTTCGTGGTAACTAAAGGAAAAACTTCATCTCGCTATGGGCGTACAGGGATTGGATGTCCGCAAGATGGCCACACCCTGTACTCTCGCAGCACCTTCCACAACATCTGTCGGGGTATCCGATGATACATCTTCTCCAGGTCCACAAAACACATGTAGACTGGATGAGTATACTCTGAGGCCCCCTCCATGATCCGTGCAAGAGTAAGAGTTGGTCCATCTTTCCATGACCAGGACGAAAACCGCATTGTTCCACTTCAATCCTTGGTTCGCCTATCGGCCTCTGTTACGTTACCCTGTGAGTCTCATACCAAAGAGAGGCAGCAACATGGATGTTTCGGGTTTGTAACACGTTTTTATTGTATACTCTTTTAGGGTACAGTGCACACACGTAAAGTCACACTTTGCTCCGCCCTCCTTCCTCCGCTTTTCAGTCACTAGTGCCCTTTATTGGGGAGAGACACAAACATACACAGATTAAACCCAGCTAAGGCTCCACTCCTTTGGCACTGTCCCAGACTTCCACAAACTGTTGAGGAGTTTGATTCAGGAATTTCTCAAAGTTCCCTTTTCACCGCACAATAACCTCCTCGGTTGCAGTCAACAAGGTGCCATCCTTACTGTACGCAGCTTGGATTATTCCCCGTTCCTCCTGAGGTGGCATTTACCGACCGAAAGTCCTTCTCCATAGCTACCCCGAACTACTGCCACTCTGCCGCCCTTCGAGCCTGTCGGTACACTGCAACTGCCTCAGAGTCCCACCAGATATCATAACCCGGAAGGCCTCCTTCTTCAGTTGGATGGCTTCACTGACCACCGGTGTCCCCCATGGTGTTCAAGGGTTACTGTCCCTTGATGCACCTAAGACTTTGAGGCCACAACTCACCGCCGCAGCTTCAGCAATGGAAGTTGTGCACATGAACCACTCTGGTTCATTCCCCTCTACCCCCACATGACTACGAGAGAAGTTCCGCCGAAGGTTGAAAATCTTTTGGACCTCCTCCAGTCGTTCCCAGTTACATTACATTACATGTCATTTAAATGACGCTTTTATCCAAAGCGACTTACAATAAGGGCATTCAACCATAGGGATACAAACTCAGAAGAGCAAGAAACAAAGTGCTATTTCCTCAAATAAGCCAATTTACAATTTGCTATAGGTGCGCTGCCTTCTGAGTGAGAAGGGGACGTATTCTCCTGATGTTGTAGAGCGTGTATCTACAGGATCGCGTTGTCGCGGTGATGTTGAGAGTCAGGGAAAGTTGGCTGTTGAGTGTGACGCCGAGGTGCAGTCAAAGTGGGCGTTAACACGGAGTTGCCAAAGTTGACCGCCAAGTCCTGGGTCGGAGAATCTTTTCCCGGAAAGAGAAGTAGTTCAGTCTTGTCGGGGTTGATTTTTAGATGGTAAGCGGACATCCACTGAGAGATGTCAGTCAGACAGGCAGAGATCCGTGCCGCCACCTGGGTGTCCGAGTGAGGGAAGGAGAGAATTAGTTGTGTGTCATCGGCATAGCTGTGGTAGGAGAAGCCATGCGAGCGAATGACCGTGCCGAGACAGTTGGTGTAGAGCGAGAAAAGGAGGGGATCCAGGACGGAATCTTGAGGAACTCCCGTAGTAAGAGGACAAGGTTCCGTCACAGATCCCGCCAGTTACCCGGTAGGTGTCTCGTCAGGTAGGGCGAGAGAGGAGAGAGCAGAGCCTGAGACACCAAGTTCCTGAAGGGAGGAAATAAGATCTGGTGGTTGACTGTGTCAAATGCAGCAGAGAGTGTCAGAAGGATGAGGACAGAGTGGCCTTGAAGCCTGACTGGTGGGGGTCAAGGAGGTTGTTATGGTGGAGATAGGAGGAGAGTTGGTTAAAAAGATCGCACGTTCAAGAGTTTTTGGACAAAAAGGGGAAGAAGAGAAACCGGTCTGTAGTTTTCTATAATTGGGAAAACAGCCAGATAACAGAGCGTTGTTGATGAGACAAGTGAGGAAAGGAAGAAGGTCAGGAGCGATAGATCGTAGAGATGTGATGGAATGGGGTCAAGAGGGCAGGCTGTCGGACGGGCAGAGTTACTGGGTAAGAGTGGGATTTAGGAGACAGGGGGGTGAAAGAGGAAAGTGAGACGATAGGGGTGAAGTCGATTGGGACGCAAGTAGGAGAGGTGGGTTTGAGAAGAGGCGTATGTCAGCTATTTTCTGACATACGCAAAAATCATAAACAAATTGTACGTAAAAGTAGTTGACAAAGTCTCCCGGAAGAAGCGGGGGAGGGGGGGAGGAGGACTAGGGGTTCGAGAGGTTTGTGAAGATCGAAAAGTTTTGGGGGTTAGAAAATGAAGATTCAATTCTCAATTGGTAGAAAGAGCTTTTGGCAGCAGAGATAGAAGCAGAAAAGAGGAGAGAAGGGTGAAACTCAAGCAGGTCATCCAGGTTGTTTATATTTAAGCCATCTCCTTTCGTAGCTCTGCATGGTGGCTCATGGCGCGGACCGGCTGAAGTTGAGAGGAATCTGCAGCAGCGTTTCTAGTGAAGATGTAGTCAAAGGTGATTGCCAGCTTTGTGAGTTGGAGGAGAGGGACTGTGTGACAGAGTGAAGGAAGAAAGTAGGTGTAGAGGTCAGATGACTTCTCTGTCTGGGTGGCCAAGCCACCCAGGAGGATGAGCGGAGGGCCGGGGTCGATGTCTTCTCAGGTGTGATCCAGATCTCGGTGAGAGAGCGAGGATGTCAAGCGATTGCTGGATAGCAAAGCCGGAGATGAAGTCTTAGTGGAAGTCGGCTACAGCTGCGCTGACCACTCCCCGTCGTTTAGGAGACAAAAGGTCGATTGGCCTCGACAGAAACTCCTCAAAATGCAAAACACCAATTGCTTGACACTCTAATCAGTGAACAATCACCATGTGGCGTTTTGACAAACTGAGAGTTTAAGGGTTTCAGTCTTTTCTGCTTCAGAAGAGAAGGCAAAACAGACTTAGATCACCCGCACTACGTGCTTGGGTTTACCAGTTCTATCCCGAGTCTTTCCCCGTCCTCTGACCCAACCACCAGATGATGATGATCAGCTCTGCCCCTCTCTTTACCAGACTGTCCAAGACATGCAACCTCTGATTACATACGATTACAAAATCAATCATAAATCTTTGGCAAAGGTGGCTCTGGTACGAAGTATACTTGTAAACATCCTTATGTTCGTGGTGGTGTTCGCTATGGACAGTGGCTATGGAAGTCCAACAACAAACGGCCGCTCAGTTTTAGATGAGTGCCCTTTGCTGATGTAATTTCCCGCTCTGCGACCGATAAAGGATTATCTTATTTTATCCAATCTCTAAAAGCGAGCACAGGTAAAGGGACATTCTGTGGTGTCTCTTGTGATTCTTCAGCTACTTGATTCAACGTGAGCGGACTGCTGATGAGTATAAACATTCAGGAGAACACATTTCATCAGTTAATATGAAAATATTTGGTCACTGAGTCATTTCATCTGATGCAACCCTCACCCAGGCAATTGCATCACTTTATTGTTAATTAAGTCCCTCAAGTCAAAGGGCAGTTCAGCCTGTCAACATGTTCGTCCCGGATCATCCCTTAGGCTTCTTCACATTAGCCACAGTCTCCACTAATTCCCTCTGAAGCAAATTAGTCAGAACGGTCTGACCAATTAGTCCAAGCAGACCTTACTGGTTGCTCTGAGACAACCTCAGGAAGGACACACACGCATCGGAAAACATCAATTCTGGAAAAGTTGCATACGTGTTTCATATTTCATTCAGACTCCTAAAAGTGCAGGATTAGAGATCAAAGTTGAGCTGTGACTTATTGGTAGAGCGGGTCAGTCCTCAGTCAGGGGATCCACAAAAGGGAGAGTGGTAACAAGAAGGAAGTTTGCCTTGTACAACCTCAAACCCACAACATGAAGCAAACTGTGCAGAAGCTTCAATGTGTATCGTGGTTCCACCGATATAGAAGAATCAAGGCTATTTTGGCAAGACAGCCTTAAAGCATATAAGAAAGTTTCCTCCATAATGCAAGAGCAGCTATAATTCTGAAAAAGGTCTCTCGTCATTACTGCAGCCAGACTGGGACAGACAGTCACAGTTCTGTTGAGCCATATTCCTTGGACCTCAGTAGTAACACCTTCATGAACTTTAATGATAAGATTCTAACTGGTTAGAGAGAAAATTGATGGCCCTGCCTTCAACAGGTGCCAATCTGCCTTTGGGAGTGGGAACAACCGGTATACCGTACCAGATTTACAGTATGAGCTTGTCAATGCTCGTCATTCCATTGTGTATAGCCGCACTAACTGGTGTTGCTTTTTGGCTGGGCCAAAATTAATTTTTGCACCTCACCACCAGACCAGAGATACACCAACACAATTTGTGGCCAAAAAGAGGAGTTGTGTGCTGCTTGAGGGTTTTTGGTTTGTATGTATTGTTAACGTTAGATCAGAAAACGATTTATTGCAAAGTTGGTAGAGCTGATATTGCCTCTGGTGGCAACACTAGCAGCAACCACAGTTAACACGCTTAACAAGCTAACTTACCGGCCGGTGTGAGCGGATTGGCCAGTGACCGGTGAACAACAATCGGTAAACAACTGTTCAGGTGGCCAACGGTCCTTTCGCCGTTAATGAATAAATGTGTTTAAAAAATACTGTCAGAAACCTTTGATATGAATATTTGGCCATACCGCCCAGCCCTAGCCATTCTCCCATCAACCTTGATCAACTAACTTTTACAATTTCGAAGTCTAAATTTTCTACCCGTCTCTTTTTCCGATACTGAGTATGCTGCTTAATGAGTTTTTTCCTTTAGTTGCAGAGGATATCTTTTTTTGACAGGTGTGATTGCCCCAGCCTATCATGGCCAGTATGCTTTTGCACCGTTGTCCCGGAGAGCAGATTGCTTGATACAGAGCAACTTGTCCCAGAACAGAAGGGGCCTTCTGCTGCTACCACTCGCATTATTTAATATTAATGACATTACTATAATTGTTATCATAAACCACATTACCGACTTTGCTTCTTTCCTAAAGTCTTTGTGCTTTCCCTCCCTTTCTGTGGATGGTGGTTCTATCTGATGGTGGTTATATATTGTATGATGGTGGAGAGGGATCCTCGTCATTCTCACTAAGGTTTCTTCCTTTTCCCCATGGAAGGGTTTTCTTTTTCCTGTTCCAATGTGAGGGTTTTCAGACAGGATGTCCCAAATGTTCAGACTATGCAAAAAAAGCCCTCCGAGGCAACGGGGATTTGGGATTTTTGGCTATACAAAATAAAATAAAATGCAATGAAGTGAATTACATCGGCAAGACTCTTGACCCAAAATAGCTCCCTGCTGGTGTGAGAATAGTTAGTTAGATTCCTGGTGGTTCAGGTGGTGTGGTAAGTCCTGCCATCAGTGTGTGAATGTCGATTAAAGCTGAAGAGACCAACCAGCTTGTTAGACTTCAAGAATGTCTTGAATGACATCAAAACTTGGATGAGCTGCAACTTCCTCATGCTAAACTCAGAAAAACTAAAGTTATCTTGATAGGCAGAGGCGCTCAAAGTCTGGGCCTTCCACTGAACCAGCCAGCAGCCCACACCCGGGCCCCTGCACGCAGTCACCAGGACACAAGACCCCCTCTCCTCGGATCACGCACCCGGATACGGAGCCTCCTTCCTCGCTTCCTGGTATCCTACCTCTCCCCTCCCTGAATAATTCGCTTCTTTTGACCTCTAACTGTCTGTCTCCGCTTTGCTTTTGGATCCAGTCCTCACCACCCCTAACACTTTGAATATATATATATATAACTGAAGTTTATATGTTGGACAAGAGGCAATGCAGGACATTCATAGGAGTTTGCTATTAGTAGATCCAGGGTTCCTTCATTGAAAAGGTTATCTGGTCTGGGCCAGGGTTAAAGCGTGTGTTCCCTCTAGTCCAGGGGTGTCCAACTCACAACGGCTGACGGGGGAGGACATTTCTGTACTTCTCACAACAACAAAGTCATCCAGCGGGCCGCTACATCATTTCAAATCCATAACTAAACTTTATCATATCAATAGCCTTCTTAACCCATTGGCACATGCAAACACACGTGTTATGTTATTAAGTGGAACTCAGAAAATGAGCTAACTTTAGTGTCTTGCTAACTTGTTTATATAAATATTCAGTTGATATATATAGCGTTTGATAGTTTAACATCACTGTTAGCATCCATGATAGTCGAGTCCTTCCGTCTCTTCTTGTTCCGTTAATAATTAGTGATTTTAAAATAGGCTCCTCCTCCCTCTACTAAGTGATCATCTGATAACCATAATCATTGAATATGAATACTAAATATGTTTATTAATAATGACAATGTTTTACACAATATATGAAATAAGTAATGACCATTAATTGTTTTAATTTGGATTATATACATAATTAAGCTTTCTGTGAACAACAACTGTACATTATCGCTCAATAATGCCCACCCGTGACTCACTCTCAATCAATCAGAACGCTGGATTTCATCTACCCG
>BMAF01000004.1:31077556-31162553 GCA_014132575.2 Gasterosteus nipponicus | reverse complement strand
ATCTGTATACATAATTATATAAATGTAATTATAATACGGGTAGATGAAATCCAGCGTTCTGATTGATTGAGAGTGAGTCACGGGGTGGGCATTATTGAGCGATAATGTACAGTTGCTGTTCACAGAAAGCTTAATTATGTATATAATCCAAATTAAACAATTAATGGGTCATTACTTATTTCATATTGTGTAAAACATTGTCATTATTAATAAACATATTTAGTATTCAAGTATTCAATGATTATGGTTATCAGATAACTTAGTAGAGGGGAGGAGGAGCCTATTTTAAAATCACTAATTATTAACGGAACAAGAAGAGACGGAAGGACTCGACTAGTCATGGATGCTAACAGTGATGTTAAACTATCAAACGCTATATATATCAACTGAATATTTATATAAACAAGTTAGCAAGACACTAAAGTTAGCTCATTTTCTGAGTTCCACTTAATAACATTAACACGTGTGTGTTTGCATGTGCTGTGGGTTAAGAAGGCTATTGATATGATAAAGTTTCGTTATGGATTTGAAATGATGTAGCGGCCCGCTGGATGACTTTGCTGTTGTGAGAAGTACAGAAATGTCCTCCCCCGTCAGCCGCCAGAGTTGACACCCTGACTAGAGGGAACACACGCTAACCCCAAGTCACCAGATAACCTTTCAATGAAGGAACCCTTGGATCACTAATAGCAAACTCTATGAATGTCCTGCATTGCCTGTCCAACATATAAACTTCAGTTATATATATATATATTCAAAGTGTTAGTAGAGGACTGATCCAAAAGCAAAGCGGAGACAGACAGTTAGAGGTCAAAAGAAGTTAATATTCAGGAGGGGAGGAGGTAGGATACCAGTGAAGCAGGAAGGAGGCTCCGTATCCGGTGCGTGATCCGAGGAGAGAGGGGCCGTGTGTCCTGGTGACTGCGTGCAGGCCCGGTGGCTACAGTTGGGGCTGGTTCAGTGAAGGCTCCAGACTTTGCCTGGCCTATCAAGATAACTTTAGTTTTTCTGAGTTTAGCATGAGGAAGTTTGCAGCTCATCCAAGTTTGATGTCTCCAAGACATTCTTGAAGTCTACAAAAGCTGGTTGGTCTCTTCTGCTTTAATCGACAGATACAGTTGAGTATCGTCTGCATAACAATGGAAGTTTATGCGGTGTTTCCTGATAAGACATACCACCCACACCATTCACACACTGATGACAGGACTTACCACACCACCTGAACCACCAGGAATCTAACTAACTATTCTCACCAGCAGGGAGCTATTTGGGGTCAAGAGTCTTGCCGATGTAATTCACTTCATTGCATTTTATTTTTATTTTGTATAGCCCAAAATCCCAAATCCCAAATTTGCCTCGGGAGGGCTTTACAGTCTGAACATTTGAACATCCTGTCTGAAAACCCTCACATCGGAACAGGAAAAAGAAAAACCCTTCCATGGGGAAAAGGAAGAAACCTTAGTGAGAATGACGAGGATCCTCTCCACCATCATACAATATATAACCACCATCAGATAGAACCACCATCCACAGAAAGGGAGGGAAAGCACAAAGACTTTAGGAAAGAAGCAAAGTCGGTAATGTGGTTTATGATAACAATTATAGTAATGTCATTAATATTAATAATGCGAGTGGTAGCAGCAGAAGGCCCCTTCTGTTCTGGGACAAGTTGCTCTGTATCAAGCAATCTGCTCTCCAGGGACAACGGTACAAAAGCATACTGGCCATGATAGGCTGGGGCAATCACACCTGTCAAAAAAGATATCTACGCGGTAACTAAAGGAAAAACTTCATTAAGCAGCATACTCAGTATCGGAAAAAAGAGACGGGTAGAAAATTTAGACTTCGAAATTGTAAAAGTTAGTTGATCAAGGTTGATGGGAGAATGGCTAGGGCTGGGCGGTATGGCCAAATATTCATATCAAAGGTTTCTGACAGTATTTTTTAAACACATTTATTCATTAACGGCGAAAAGGACCGTTGGCCACCTGAACAGCTGTTTACCGATTGTTGTTCACCGGTCACTGGCCAACTCGCTCACAGCCGGCCGGTAAGTTAGCTTGTTAGCGTGTTAACTGTGGTTGCTGCTAGTGTTGCCACCAGAGGCAATATCAGCTCTACCAACTTTGCAATAAATCGTTTTCTGATCTAACGTTAACAATCCATACAAACCAAAAACCCTCCAAGCAGCACACAACCTCTTTTGGCCACAAATTGTGTTGGTGTATCTCTGGTCTGAGTGGTGAGGTGCAAAAATTAATTTGGCCCGTAAAAAAAGCAACACCAGTTGGCACGGCTATACACACTGGAATGACGGTACGTGACAAGCTCATACTGTAAGGAAATCTGGTACCGGTATACCGGTTGTTCCCACTCCCAAAGGCAGATTGGCACCTGTTGAAGGCAGGAGACCATCAATTTTCTCTCTAACAGTTAGAATCTTATCATTAAAGAAGTTCATGAAGGTGTTACTACTGAGGTCCAAAGGAATATGGCTCAACAGAACTGTGACTGTCTGTCAGTCTGGCTACAGTAATGACGAGAGACCTTTTTCAGAATTATAAGCTGCTCTTGCATTATGGAGAGCTTTCTTATATGCTTTAAGGCTGTCTTGGCAAACTAGCCTTGATTCTTCTATATCGGTGGAACACGATACACATTTAGGCTTCTGCACAGTTTGCTTCATGTTGTGGGTTTGAGGGTTGTACCAAGGAGCAAACTTCCTTCTTGTTACCACTCTCCTTTTGTGGATCCCCTGACTGAGGGACGACCCGCTCTACCAATAAGTCACAGCTCAACTTTGATCTCTAATCCTGCACTTTTAGGAGTCTGAATGAAATATGAAACACGTATGCAACTTTTCCAGAATTGATGTTTTCCGATGCGTGTGTGTCCTTCCTGAGGTTGTCTCAGAGCAACCAGTAAGGTCTGCTTGGACTAATTGGTCAGACCGTTCTGACTAATTTGCTTCAGAGGGAATTAGTGGAGACTGTGGCTAATGTGAAGAAGCCTAAGGGATGATCCGGGACGAACATGTTGACAGGCTGAACTGCCCTTTGACTTGAGGGACTTAATTAACAATAAAGTGATGCAATTGCCTGGGTGAGGGTTGCATCAGATGAAATGACTCAGTGACCAAATATTTTCATATTAACTGATGAAATGTGTTCTCCTGAATGTTTATACTCATCAGCAGTCCGCTCACGTTGAATCAAGTAGCTGAAGAATCACAAGAGACACCACAGAATGTCCCTTTACCTGTGCTCGCTTTTAGAGATTGGATAAAATAAGATAATCCTTTATCGGTCGCAGAGCGGGGAAATTACATCAGCAAAGGGCACTCATCTAAAACTGAGCGGCCGTTTGTTGTTGGACTTCCATAGCCACTGTCCATAGCGAACACCACCACGAACATAAGGATGTTTACAAGTATACTGCACCAGAGCCACCTTTGCCAAAGATTTATGATTGATTTTGTAATCGTATGTAATCAGAGGTTGCATGTCTTGGACAGTCTGGTAAAGAGAGGGGCAGAGCTGATCATCATCATCTGGTGGTTGGGTCAGAGGACGGGGAAAGACTCGGGATAGAACTGGTAAACCCAAGCACGTAGTGCGGGTGATCTAAGTCTGTTTTGCCTTCTCTTCTGAAGCAGAAAAGACTGAAACCCTTAAACTCTCAGTTTGTCAAAACGCCACATGGTGATTGTTCACTGATTAGAGTGTCAAGCAATTGGTGTTTTGCATTTTGAGGAGTTTCTGTCGAGGCCAATCGACCTTTTGTCTCCTAAACGACGGGGAGTGGTCAGCGCAGCTGTAGCCGACTTCCACTAAGACTTCATCTCCGGCTTTGCTATCCAGCAATCGCTTGACATCCTCGCTCTCTCACCGAGACCTGGATCACACCTGAGAAGACATCGACCCCGGCCCTCCGCTCATCCTCCTGGGTGGCTTCAACACCCAGACAGAGAAGTCATCTGACCTCTTACACCTACTTTCTTCCTTCACTCTGTCACACAGTCCCTCTCCTCCAACTCACAAAGCTGGCAATCACCTTGACTACATCTTCACTAGAAACGCTGCTGCAGAGACTCTCCTCTCAACTCTTCAGCCGGTCCGTGCCATGAGAGCCACCATGCGAGCATCGGAAAGGAGATGGCGTAAATATAAACAACCTGATGACCTGCTTGAGTTTCAATCTCTTCTCTCCTCGTTTTCTGCTTCTATCTCTGCTGCCAAAAGCTCTTTCTACCAATCGAGAATTGAATCTTCATTTTCTAACCCCCAAAAACTCTTTTCGATCTTCACCAACCTCCTCGAACCCCCTAGTCCTCCTCCCCCCTCCCCGCTTCTTCCGGGAGACTTTGTCAACTACTTTACGTACAATTTGCTTTACGTACTTTGCGTATGTCAGAAAATAGCTGACATACGCTCCTCTTTCTCAAACCCACCTCCTCCTACTTGCGTCCCACCGACCTCACCTCTATCGCCCTCACTTTCCTCTTTCACCCCCCTGTCTCCTAACCTAATTCTTACCCTAGTAACCTCTGCCCGTCCGACAGCCTGCCCTCTTGACCCCATTCCATCACATCTTCTACAATCTATCGCTCCTGACCTTCTTCCTTTCCTCACTTGTCTCATCAACAACGCTCTGTTATCTGGCTGTTTTCCCAATTATGTAGAAAACTACAGACCGGTTTCTCTTCTTCCCTTTTTGTCCAAAACTCTTGAACGTGCGATCTTTAACCAACTCTCCTCCTATCTCCACCATAACAACCTCCTTGACCCCCACCAGTCAGGCTTCAAGGCCACTCTGTCCTCATCCTTCTGGACCTCTCTGCTGCATTTGACACAGTCAACCACCAGATCCTTATTTCCTCCCTTCAGGAACTTGGTGTCACAGGCTCTGCTCTCTCCCTTCTCTCGTCCTACCTCGACGGACGCACCTACCGGGTAACCTGGCGAGGATCTGTGACGGAACCTTGTCCTCTTACTACGGGAGTTCCTCAAGATTCCGTCCTGGATCCCCTCCTTTTCTCGCTCTACACCAACTGTCTCGGCACGGTCATTCGCTCGCATGGCTTCTCTTACCACAGCGATGCCGATGGCACGCAACTAATTCTCTCCTTCCCTCACTTGGACACTCAGGTGGCGGCACGGATCTCTGCCTGTCTGACTGACATCTCTCAGTGGATGTCCGCTTACCATCTAAAAATCAACCCCGACAAGACTGAACTACTTCTCTTTCCGGGAAAAGATTCTCCGACCCAGGACTTGACGGTCAACTTTGGCAACTCCGTGTTAACGCCCACTTTGACTGCACCTCGGCGTCACACTCAACAGCCAACTTTCCCTGACTCTCAACATCACTGCAACAACACGATTCTGTAAATACACGCTCTACAACATCAGGAGAATACGTCCCCTTCTCACTCAGAAGGCAGCGCACCTATAGCAAATTGTAAATTGGCTTATTTGAGGAAATAGCACTTTGTTTCTTGCTCTTCTGAGTTTGTATCCCTATGGTTGAATGCCCTTATTGTAAGTCGCTTTGGATAAAAGCGTCATTTAAATGACATGTAATGTAATGTAACTGGGAACGACTGGAGGAGGTCCAAAAGATTTTCAACCTTCGGCGGAACTTCTCTCGTAGTCATGTGGGGGTAGAGGGGAATGAACCAGAGTGGTTCATGTGCACAACTTCCATTGCTGAAGCTGCGGCGGTGAGTTGTGGCTCAAAGTCTTAGGTGCATCAAGGGGCAGTAACCCTTGAACACCATGGGGACACCGGTGGTCAGTGAAGCCATCCAACTGAAGAAGGAGGCCTTCCGGGTTATGATATCTGGTGGGACTCTGAGGCAGTTGCAGTGTACCGACAGGCTCGAAGGGCGGCAGAGTGGCAGTAGTTCGGGTAGCTATGGAGAAGGACTTTCGGTCGGTAAATGCCACCTCAGGAGGAACGGGGAATAATCCAAGCTGCGTACAGTAAGGATGGCACCTTGTTGACTGCAACCGAGGAGGTTATTGTGCGGTGAAAAGGGAACTTTGAGAAATTCCTGAATCAAACTCCTCAACAGTTTGTGGAAGTCTGGGACAGTGCCAAAGGAGTGGAGCCTTAGCTGGGTTTAATCTGTGTATGTTTGTGTCTCTCCCCAATAAAGGGCACTAGTGACTGAAAAGCGGAGGAAGGAGGGCGGAGCAAAGTGTGACTTTACGTGTGTGCACTGTACCCTAAAAGAGTATACAATAAAAACGTGTTACAAACCCGAAACATCCATGTTGCTGCCTCTCTTTGGTATGAGACTCACAGGGTAACGTAGGAAACGTAACAGAGGCCGATAGGCGAACCAAGGATTGAAGTGGAACAATGCGGTTTTCGTCCTGGTCATGGAAAGATGGACCAACTCTTACTCTTGCACGGATCACGGAGGGGGCCTCAGAGTATACTCATCCAGTCTACATGTGTTTTGTGGACCTGGAGAAGATGTATCATCGGATACCCCGACAGATGTTGTGGAAGGTGCTGCGAGAGTACAGGGTGTGGCCATCTTGCGGACATCCAATCCCTGTACGCCCAAAGCGAGATGAAGTTTTTCCTTTAGTTACCACGTAGATATCTTTTTTTGACAGGTGTGATTGCCCCTGTCTATCATGGCCACTTAATGGTAGAGCGGGTTGTCCCTCAGTCAGGGGATCCACGATTCTGATCCCCGGCGCCCTGTCTCCACGTTTGTGTGTCCATGTACTTTTATCAGACCATTGTATAATAACCTTTATTAATTGTGCTGCTGTTGATATGGGTTTCTACAGTCAATGCTTATCTGATAAGCCACGTTTAAAGAAGGGATTCCTTCAGGTTTAAGTTTGTATAGTGTCTCAAGATACCAGGCGTGTAAAAACTTTAATCTATCCCAGATCAAACATCTTGTTACTTGTTACATCTTGATACTGCTACGGACTCTTTGAGAGTGGCCCTGGACGCTGTTGCTCCTCTAGAAAGGAGAGTGGTAACAAGAAGGAAGTTTGCTCCTTGGTACAACCCTCAAACCCACAACATGAAGCAAACTGTGCAGAAGCCTAAATGTGTATCGTGTTCCACCGATATAGAAGAATCAAGGCTAGTTTGCCAAGACAGCCTTAAAGCATATAAGAAAGCTCTCCATAATGCAAGAGCAGCTTATAATTCTGAAAAAGGTCTCTCGTCATTACTGTAGCCAGACTGACAGACAGTCACAGTTCTGTTGAGCCATATTCCTTTGGACCTCAGTAGTAACACCTTCATGAACTTTTTAATGATAAGATTCTAACTGTTAGAGAGAAAATTGATGGTCTCCTGCCTTCAACAGGTGCCAATCTGCCTTTGGGAGTGGGAACAACCGGTATACCGGTACCAGATTTCCTTACAGTATGAGCTTGTCACGTACCGTCATTCCAGTGTGTATAGCCGTGCCAACTGGTGTTGCTTTTTGGCGGGCCAAATTAATTTTTGCACCTCACCACTCAGACCAGAGATACACCAACACAATTTGTGGCCAAAAGAGGAGTTGTGTGCTGCTTGGAGGGTTTTTGGTTTGTATGGATTGTTAACGTTAGATCAGAAAACGATTTATTGCAAAGTTGGTAGAGCTGATATTGCCTCTGGTGGCAACACTAGCAGCAACCACAGTTAACACGCTAACAAGCTAACTTACCGGCCGGCTGTGAGCGAGTTGGCCAGTGACCGGTGAACAACAATCGGTAAACAGCTGTTCAGGTGGCCAACGGTCCTTTTCGCCGTTAATGAATAAATGTGTTTAAAAAATACTGTCAGAAACCTTTGATATGAATATTTGGCCATACCGCCCAGCCCTAGCCATTCTCCCATCAACCTTGATCAACTAACTTTTACAATTTCGAAGTCTAAATTTTCTACCCGTCTCTTTTTTCCGATACTGAGTATGCTGCTTAATGAAGTTTTTCCTTTAGTTACCAGCAGTAGATATTTTTTTTTTGACAGGTGTGATTGCCCCAGCCTATCATGGCCAGTATGCTTTTGTACCGTTGTCCCTGGAGAGCAGATTGCTTGATACAGAGCAACTTGTCCCAGAACAGAAGGGGCCTTCTGCTGCTACCACTCGCATTATTAATATTAATGACATTACTATAATTGTTATCATAAACCACATTACCGACTTTGCTTCTTTCCTAAAGTCTTTGTGCTTTCCCTCCCTTTCTGTGGATGGTGGTTCTATCTGATGGTGGTTATATATTGTATGATGGTGGAGAGGGATCCTCGTCATTCTCACTAAGGTTTCTTCCTTTTCCCCATGGAAGGGTTTTTCTTTTTTTCCTGTTCCAATGTGAGGGTTTTCAGACAGGATGTTCCAAATGTTCAGACTGTAAAGCCCTCCGAGGCAAATTTGGGATTTGGGATTTTGGGCTATACAAAATAAAATAAAATGCAATGAAGTGAATTACATCGGCAAGACTCTTGACCCCAAATAGCTCCCTGCTGGTGTGAGAATAGTTAGTTAGATTCCTGGTGGTTCAGGTGGTGTGGTAAGTCCTGTCATCAGTGTGTGAATGGTGTGGGTGGGCGAACTTATCAGAAAACACTGCATAAACCTCCATTGTTATGCAGACGATACTCAACTGTATCTGTCGATTAAAGCAGAAGAGACCAACCAGCTTGTTAGACTTCAAGAATGTCTTGAATGACATCAAAACTTGGATGAGCTGCAACTTCCTCATGCTAAACTCAGAAAAAACTAAAGTTATCTTGATAGGCCCAGAGCGCCTTCAAAGTCTGGGCCTTCCACTGAACCAGCCAGCAGCCCACACCCGGGCCCCTGCACGCAGTCACCGGGACACAAGACCCCCTCTCCTCGGATCACGCACCCGGATACGGAGCCTCCTTCCTCGCTTCCTGGTATCCTACCTCTCCCCTCCCTGAATAATTCGCTTCTTTTGACCTCTAACTGTCTGTCTCCGCTTTGCTTTTGGATCCAGTCCTCACCATTTCATCTACCCGTATTATAATTACATTTATATAATTATGTATACAGATATATTGTTGCTCTATTGCAGCTCATGATGACTTTATAAAACACAGGGTCGCGGGGGGGCTGGAGTCTATCCCAGCCAACTTCGGGCGACAGACTGGGTACACCCTGGCTTGGTCACCAGCTAATCGCAGGGCTGACACTCAGATAAGCAACCATTCACATTCACACTCACATCCACTCACATACAGGCGATTTAGAGTCACCAATCAACCTGATCCCCAGAGCATGTCTTTGGAGTGTGGGAGGAAGCCGGAGAACCCGGAGAGAACCCACGCAGAGAACATGCAGACTCCACACAGAAAGGCCACTGGGCGGGAGGTGACAGTGCTAACCACCACAAGACTAAATAGAATATAGAGAAATCATAAAGAATCCAGAAATCACATGAAGCAGAAAACACAAGCTGTAAGTTCAGACATAAGTCAAATGACTCAATTCAGCTGAAAAGAGACTGTTCCTTCTCCCTCAGAGGAGCAGGAAGATCTGACCAAGCTTCTTGGTGTAAGAGACGCTTTTGATACACATCAGAGATGTTTGTATTGCTCAATCAGAAAACACCACTTTACAAGGAATTTGACCAGAAACCAGACGCTGTAGGAATGTTCCCTTTGACGCTCTTCCCCTCAGTTTGACCGTTAGGTAATCATTGTATGAGAGACAGATGGAAGAAAATAAAACATCGTTCCATTTGTGAATCAGTTCGGTCCACAATACAGGTCATTAAGTTAAAAAGAGAGAAGACATGTTCTTTGAGTTATTGAGAGACTCATAGCGTGCATGAGATTAATCAAATTCCCCCCAACAGTTATTATGTATTATAATATTTATCAGTGCTTATTGCGTGTTACCAGAGGTGTTACCTGAACAACGTGTATTTTGTTATTGTTTATTGGACAGTTTGTGCCACATCTATTAACAAGAATGCATTTCAAAATGCTTTACGTGCTAGAGTAAAGGATTTAAGAAAGTATATATAAACAAAAAATAAATAGAAAGGCAAAATACTGCGTTCAAAATAGTGATTGTGACAAGGTACTTTCATGTTATTGAAACTGAAGATATGAACTACATGTCTTTCAACAATACGTTACATTTGACCAGAAACAAGACTTTTACATATGATGCGTATTTTTGTCAAATTCAGTCCGTACATTAAAGGGTTGAAGAGAGGTTGGCAAGTGAGAAAGTATAAAGACAAAAAGATGCGCAACAAAATGGGTGCTCTGTTCATATCAAATCTGCCCTGTGCTATTTCAAAGAAACACCCAAAGAAGAAGTTGAGCAGAGAAGCCAGGTGAGGTGTACAGGTGCTAACAGCTTTCTCTCTGGTCTGTTTGGACCCAGATAAACAAACTCTCAGGATCCTCATGTAGGTGTAAAAAATCAGAATTGCAAGACCAAATAATACAATGAAAGTGTACATGAGTCCATAGATGTTGATGATTGTCGTGTCAGAGCAGGCCAATTTCACAACAGAAAAGTTGTCACAGAACAATCTGTCAATAATGTTCCCACACAACTGTAAAGACGCACTCAAAGATATCATGATTACATTACTTAGAAAAGGGAATACCCACGTTAGAACAAGAAGCATAATAACCTTGTTAAATGCCATGTAAGTGTTGTATTGTAAAGGATAACAGATGGCAAGATATCTGTCATAAGACATGACGGCTAAGTTATAAAACTGTACATTTGCATAAGTGTACAAACAGAAAATCTGCAGGTAACAAGATGAAAAAGAAACAGTGTGAATGTCCGACAGGATCTGAACCAGAAGGAATGGAAACAAGCCTGTACTACCAAACAGCTCATTTACAAACAGACTGCAGAGGAAAAGGTACATAGGTTCATGTAAGCTTCTGTTCATGCAGATAACCACAATGAGCAGCACATTGGTGCAAATAGTTACAACATAAAAACACATACTAATTATGAACAATAGGTATTTAAAGAGTCCAAGATCAAAGTAAGCACCAAATGTGAAATATGAAACCTGTGTGGAGTTTAACATCATCATTATCATCCCTTTGTTTCACAACGTGACAATTCAAGTTTGCATAAGATAAACAACTAACAGTGTTTACATTTTACAGATTTAGTGAGATCAGACTAGTTTAGATCTGCTTTTAGGCTTTTTCCTGACTCAATCCATGAACACATTATTAAGCCTTTGAACAGCAAAGATGTCAACTTGCACAAACTCACATATGACAGATTCTCCAAATAATTCATGTGTTTCTATTCATTAAGATGATTAGCTTATAAATGACAGAACAAGTGGTGACCATGTTTGAATGCTTATAATAACCTGCTATGTAGTCCTGACGGCTTTGGAATCGAGGCAAAGCTCTTTCTCTGCTTCTTTAAACTCTTCAGGTGAACTGATGTTGCATCATTACCACAAGACACTAACTGATGTCACCAACTATTACCATATTACAAAACAGAGAGGATCCGTTAAACCAATCTTAATTATTTCTCTCACATTACATACAGCTGTAGTCATCAACCTATATCTCCAACAGTCAATCAATACAAATATTGCTAATATGTTGATAACCGAATAATCATCATTCGTCTGTATGTGAAATATGGGTAAATATTCACCATACTTTACTTAAGTTTTCCTCACTTCAGTTTACATACTACACTTAAGTTTCACTCATTTATTATTACTCCTCATTCTTCTCTAGAGGGCGTCGCCTATGTGAAAGACCCCCAAGCCATCGTGCCGATGTTCGGTGACGGAGTGGGCCTTCTTGCCTTGTTTTCAGGGAAGGCCCAAACTATGGTCCTCGTCGTGGGTATTTCCAGGATGTACAAAAAAAGCTATCCTGGATAGAACTGGCCTCGCCTTCAAAGACCACCGTCACCGGTTCCGGGCCGCAATGTGGCCCATCCCTTTGTATGCGCCCTGCAGCTGAGGGATGTGGCAAGGAAGGTGCCAAAACCAGGGGAGTCTGCTGGCGACCAAGAAGATTCTGGAGAAAGGTGTGGTCGAGCAGTTTGCGGAGGGGCCGAGCAGGATCTCGGATTGGGTGCAACAGACCTGGAGCCGGCAATCACCTTAGAGTCCACCCCAAGGCCCGGCAGCAGAGGGGCAGACATCATCAACACTTCAGCAGAGAGTGTCCACTTATTGATGTCGGCAAGGTTGTCAGAGTTGCCGGCCCGCCAGCACCCTCCTCCAGTGTAGGGGGGACATACAGCGTTGTGGTAAGGATCCATCACCAGGCTGTGCTGGATTCGGGCTGTACGCAGTCTATGACCCTCCAGAACCTGGTTCGGACTGGGGAGTTACTAGAGTATAAGTATGTGAAGAGTGTGTGTGTGCATGAATATGTTGACAGATATCCTGTTATTCGAGTGGAATAAAAATAAGGGCAAAATGCATTGAATTAGGGCTGCAGGTAACTCCTGCCTTGCACACCCACTTATTTTAGGCACAGATTGGCCCGAGTTTAGGTGTAGGTTTGTAGACTAATGTGTGGGTGTGCGATTGTGACCGAAAGGGGCAAGTGTTGTGTGCTGTAATCAGCGGTAATACGACATGGTCCGACCCTGCGGACTGCAAAAGGGGGAACCAATGGTGCAACAAAATAAACTCCATTGAAGATTTTTCAACAGAACAGTCTGTTGGCCTTGATCCCACAGTTCACTAGCAAGGACCACGGCATCCACTGAAGGTGGTTAACATGAGTGAACGTGTCGTTGATTAATTCAGTCTGATCGGTCGGATGGGTTGTTGGGAACTACGTCGGAGGATCCCCCGTGCGCCCGGGGCCAAAAAAGGCCAGGGAGAATATGGCTTCCAAGGTTAAGGCAAGGTGCGGGTTATTGTATCTGGAACGGATAGTGATCATGCGGGTAAAAAGGAGGTGAAAAGGTGAGGGAGAGGCGACGAGGGCTCTTTGATAGTCCTTTGAGGAGTGTGGCTAATTGGGGATGATTCCAGGCTGCATGTGTTTTCCCGGTTAAGAGTTTGCAGAAGAAGTTTATGCCACTATGGTAGGTTTTTATAGTAGGCGTTTTGATCGCCATCTCAGAATGAGCAAAGGATACGATGCATGTCATTGACACCAGGTCGGATGACAGGATGGTTACTTGGTAACCTACTCGGTTGTGGAAGCTCTTCCATGCTGTCCAGTAAGACGCAATGGAGTGCTTTGTGTCTGATAGGCTGTCGAGTATGGAGTTTTGTGAGCTGGCGGTTTATGCGGCAATGGGTGGCGGTTGTGTGGATGGGGCGATCATAAAACCGTTTTCATTTCCTTGGCGAGGAGCTGGTTGACTGATTCTGGTTCTTTCAAGGGGTGGACGGTTGAGTGGTGAGTGGAAACCTTTTTTAAGTCCATCAATGAGGAACTGCACAAGATGTACGCCAGCATCCCAGTGCCATGAGCCTTGCCTACGGTTTGCATTACGTTGCTGCCTTGTTGCGTTGCATTCTTAACAGCGTTGGGTTGCCTTTTTGTGTGACGTTGTTACATTGTGTGAATACTGAACATCAGGGTTCCGTGCTGGGTCCCCTTCTCTTCTCGCTCTACACCAACTCTCTCGGCGCTGTCATTCGCTCGCATGGCTTCTCCTACCACAGCTATGCCGATGACACCCAACTAATTCTCTCCTTCCCTCTCTCGGACACCCAGGTGGCGGCTCGGATCTCTGCCTGTCTGACTGACATCTCTCAGTGGATGTCCGCCCACCATCTGAAAATCAACCCAGACAAGACTGAACTACTTCTCTTTCCAGGAAAAGACTCTCCGACCCAGGACCTGACGATCAACTTTGGCAACTCCGTGCTAACGCCCACTATAACCGCTAGGAACCTCGGCGTCACAATCGACGGCCAACTCTCCCTGACTCCCAACATTACTGCGACAACACAATCCTGTAGATACACTCTCTACAACATCAGGAGAATACGCCCTCTTCTCACTCAGAAGGCCGCCCAGGTACTGATTCAGGCTCTTGTCATCTCACGCCTGGACTACTGCAACTCCCTCCTGGCTGGTCTCCTGCTACCACCATTCCACCTCTGCAGCTCATTCAGAATGCAGCAGCTCGACTGGTCTTTAACCTTCCGAAATTCTCCCACACTCCTCCACTCCTCCGCTCTCTTCACTGGTACCGGTGGCTCATCCAGTTCAAAACATTGGTGCTCACGTACCATGCTGTAAATGGATCGGGTCCAGCTTACATCCAGGACCTGGTCCAACCCGACATCCCGACCCGCACTCTCCGCTCTGCATCTGCAAAACTACTCGTCCCTCCCTCACTGAGAGCAAAACACTCGACTAGGTCTCGACTCTTCGCTGTCCTTGCTCCGAAATGGTGGAACGAGCTCTCTGAAGACATCAGGACCACAGAGAGCCTTCACATCTTCCGCCGCAAACTAAAGACACACCTCTTCAGACTCTACCTCGACTAAAGACTAACAAATTGTAGCACTTAAATTGTACTTGTAACGTCACTCATCTATAGCAAATTGTAAATTGGCGTATTTGAGGAAATTGCACTTTCTTGTTTCTTGTTCTTCTGAGTTTGTTGTTGTGAGTGTTGTTGTTTGTAAGTCGCTTTGGATAAAAGCGTCAGCTAAATGACATGTAATGTAATGTAATGTAACATGGACGTTAGCTGTGACGAGGCATTCCGGTGCCGGTTGCTCCAACCTGCAGCCATGAATGGTGCGACTGGGAGGCGTAGAGCTGTGGCCAGAGGTTACGCCGAGCAGTTAGGGAGGCTGGGAGAGGGTGGTAGGGTGAGCGGGCGTCTCGGTGCCATGAGCCTTGCTTACAGTTTGCGTTATGTTCCTGCCTTGATGCTTTACATTCTTGAGAGCATTGCCGTGGCAGGGAGAGAGTGGTGGGGTGAGTCGGCATCCCGGTGCCGGTTGCTCCAACCTGTAGCCGGGAATGGTGCGACTGGGAGGTGTAAAGCTACGGCTATGGCTTGTGTTACTGAGTTACGTTGCTGCAATATGCTGCGTTGTTACCTTGTTGCTTTAGCCAATGTTCCTTGTTAAGTAACGTTCTTGAGTTACATGTTAGGTTACATTGTCTGTGTTGCATTGTGTAAATACTAAAGATCAACTAGGAGGTGTGAAGGATTGGCATCCCGGTGCTGTGTGCACTGGCTAGAGCTAGCTACTGTGGTAGGAGGAATTTCAGGGCCCTGGCATCCCAGTGCCAGGTGCTCCTGCCAAGGCTAGCTGGAAAGGTTTCTCTTTGCTATGATGTTATGTTATTATATAAATGCTGAGGATTATCGCTGTGAGCTGGCATCTTGGTGCTGGTGGCTCCAACTAGCATAGGGGTGACTTGAAGGGGTGATTTCTATTTGGTGTTGCAATGCACTATGGGCAGTGCTGGGGGCAGTGTTGCCTCCATATTTAACTGAAACGAATGCAATGATGTTAAGTCATTTAAGAGTTTAACTTTTGTGTCCGATCTGTTGAAAGGGATTCGGTTTTCCATTAACGTTGGGGCTTTTTTGCGGGGCGCAGCGTGGTGATGGAGCTTCCGTGTCGTGAGCCTGGAATGGTCGGGGGAGGTTGACTTACTCGGCCGCTTCTCTGGCATCTGGATCACGGAGGCGCGGAGTAAAATACTCTGATTTTGTGGAATCGTCTGAAGGGAAAACTGCAATGGCATCTCGGTGCCGAATGTTAGATGATGTAACGTAGGTAAGGTGTAAGTAACGTGCAGACGTTAGATCATGTGTTACCTGACCTCGGCCGTGTTTTAGAATGCGTACTCAAGAACGAGAAGAGTGGGTTGAGCTGTATTTATGGAAATACCAGAAGGGCCGTGTTGGAGGTGTGGTCCTGCTCCAGAAATTACGCTAATTATCTTTAAGAGTGGAGACAAACCTTTTCTTTTCTCTACGGCTGTCAAAATGAACTAAATAATGTCACATTTCGAAATCCATTCATTGAGATTAAAAGTTTGTTTTTCTTCTAACAAAGACTAAATCTTATGAATTAACGAGTAATCACTTTAGAAACCGTGTACTTTAGACACTGTTGTTTAATTATATTTTAAGCATACACACATTTGCTCTCAACCCTCCATGATTTGACGGCTGTGTTTGAAGTGCCAACAATCTCTTGAAATTTAGCCAGGACGTTTTCCAAATCACTGTTTTTGACGGGACACAGTGCTGGTGCCCTGCAGACTGTGTGCCTTGAAGGGTGGATGTTGAAATGGAAGTAGCCAAGCAGCTAGCTTAGCCTAGCAGTGCCTAAAGTGGTCCATTTGTCACTCATCCCCCTTCTGTTTGACACATGGAGGAATTCCTCTGTACAATTCTCCGCTGTATATCACGCCTCTTGTTTTACTTCCTGAATGTTGCTAGTGGCAGTTTAGTTTCCACCGGAAGTAAACAAAGTTGCGTCAACTGCGTTAAAATATTTTATTGCATTAATGTCGGCCACATTAATCGGATAGATTAATGCGTTAATTCTGACAGCCATCTTGGCAAGATGGTGCCGCGGATGGCAGCCTCGGCACTGCGCTCTCCCTCTCTGATCAGCAAATCAGCAAGCAGGAACTCTTAAACTTCAGACAAAACACTGGTCAAACTTTTCCTTTCCGCCTTACTTCACAACAGGTCTGCAACAGGTGTTCAGCGCAGTTGCATCCCTTGATCGTTAATGAAGTCCCAATTGTCTTTTCAGTCTCTCAACACGTTCGTGCCCAAGGCTTCTTGACATTAGCTACAGCCTCCAATAATTCCCTTTGAAGCAAATTAGTCGGAGCTGTTAACCAGTGAGACCAATCAGCCCGAGCGGACCTCACTGTTTCCACGGATGCCAATAATGACATCAGCCTGCTCTGAGACAATCTCAGGAAGGACACACACATCGGAAAACATCAGTTCAACTATTCAGGAAAAGTTGGATATGTGTTTTAACATTCAGGCTCTTAAAATTTAGTTAGAGGTCAATGTTGGGCTGTATGACAACAGGGCAGGGTGGACGACGACAGGGCAGGGTGGAGGGTATGACCATTGGGACGTTCCTCACCATGACGATGGGACAAAGCTTATTGCAATAAAGTAAATGGGTGAGGATGACATGGCATAGGAGACAACAAAATGATGATGAAGTCATGAAAGGACTATGAAGAAATATGTTCTTTTGGTATGGTCCGACCCCAAGCTGTGTTGACACTACCAGCGAGAAATGGAAGGAAGTAGGGGGTGATGACTGCACTTATTCCACAACAACGGAACATAGGGGACTCCAATGTTAAAAGAAGGGGACGACGACAGGGCAGGGTGGAGGGTATGACCATTGGGACGTTCCTCACCATGACGATGGGACAAAGCTTATTGCAATAAAGTAAATGGGTGATGATGACATGGCATAGGAGACAACAAAATGATGACGAAGTCATGAAAGGACTATTGCGACAAAATGGCGCTTTGTTCAGTAATGCTCTCTAATAAACTGTGAGGCCTCCACAGAACATGTGTATTTATACTGAGATATTGTACACAGGTAGACCCACATTTACTAATTATTGGAGTTGCAAATGTGACTTGTGAATTGTCACACCAGATCTTTGTGATGGGTTTTACAGTAAAGGTGAATGAATACATTTCAATACGGAGAGACTTAAAATTTGAACATTGCTTTATTAAAACATTAGTACAAGGTTGTTTGAGGCTTGGTGTTACGACCCCCGGTCTTGTCTGTGTTCTGTGTGTGTGATAACCCTCCTCAGGTGGAGCTAATTGTCTTCATTACTCATCCGCCCTCCCGTGATCTCCTACAGCTGGTTCCTGTTTTCCCATCCTCCAATCGCATCGTCCCATCAGCTGTATTTATGTGTTTCTGGTTGTTCAGTCCAGATCTCTCAGGCAGGGTGTAAGGTTGTGTTTGGGGTGCTCTTGTGAAATTGGTTGTACATGGTGGAGTGTTTTGGAGTATTGAAAGTGTTAATCATTTGTATTTCGTGTGTCCTTCCCAGGGAGAACGGAAAGCACTTGGGAGTGTTAGGAAAGACGCCCTGGGCATACATCACCCGTAGGGATATCTCCTGTTATATACACCAGGTTAGATCTGAGCGATCCACCCCTGTATTTTTGGTTAGGCGCCTTGCTCGAGCGCCAGAGTAAATAAGTGTTTTGTGTAGGACGTTGGGACAGGTAAGGGGTGGGGTTTTTGCTAATTTCTTTGTTTTGGATCAGCTCAGCCGTCCTCCCATTTCCCTCTATTGTTTATTATTATTATTATCATTATTAATAAACTGGCACGTGCTAGCCTGTTTAAACCAAACCCATCGATGTTGGTGTGATTACCCACGCCCCACACCCGGCCCTGGCCGTCTGGGGTTCTTGGCAGCGCGGTGTATGTTCCCTCCCCTCACGGGGTGCTGTACGTGCGTAACAAATGGGGCTCGTCCGGGATCTGTGCACCCCGCTGCTTGGACCCTGACTAACCATTGACTGGTGGATGAGGAGCCATTTGTACCTCGCCCACACGGTCGGTGGACGGTGTGGGGGTTGTGAATGGGATGACCTTTAGTTTGTTGTGTGTTCGGTAATAGTGTACATGATGGCTACTTCAGCCATCTCCAGTTTTGTTGATGTCCCCTCAGTCGCCGCAGAGATCTCTCCCCAGCTGGGCCGCAGCGATCTCCCCTTCCCGCTGGGCCGCAGCGATCCCCCCTTCCCGCTGGGCCGCAGCGATCTCCCCTTCCCGCTGGGGCCGCAGCGATCCCCCCGATCCTCGCTTCCCGCTGGGCCGCCGCAGCGATCCTCCCGTTCCCGCTGGGCCGCCGCAGCGATCCTCCCGTTCCCGCTGGGCCGCCGCAGCGATCCCCCCTGCCCCGCTGGGCCGCCGCAGCGATCCTCCCGTTCCCGCTGGGCCGCCGCAGCGATCCTCCCCTTCCCGCTGGGCCGCAGCGATCTCCCCCTTCCCGCTGGGCCGCAGCGATCTCCCCCTTCCCGCTGGGCCGCAGCGATCTCCCCTTCCCGCTGGGCCGCAGCGATCTCCCCTTCCCGCTGGGCCGCAGCGATCTCCCCTTCCCGCTGGGCCGCAGCGATCTCCCTCCCCGCTGGGCCGCAGCGATCTCCCCCTTCCCGCTGGGCCGCAGCGATCTCCCCTTCGCTGGGCCGCAGCGATCTCCCCTCGCTGGGCCGCAGCGATCTCCCTTCGCGCTGGGCCGCAGCGATCTCCTTCCGCTGGGCCGCAGCGATCTCCCCCTTCCCCGCTGGGCCGCAGCGATCTCCCTTTGCGCTGGGCCGCAGCGATCTCCCTTTGCGATCTCAGCTTCTCGCTGGGCCGCAGCGATCTCCCCCTTCGCTGGGCCGCAGCGATCTCCCCCCTTCGCGCTGGGCCGCAGCGATCTCCCCTTCGCTGGGCCGCAGCGATCTCCCCCCCGCGCTGGGCCGCAGCGATCTCCCTTCGCTGGGCCGCAGCGATCTCCCCCTTTGCGATCTCCCCCTCGGCTGGGCCGCAGCGATCTCCCCTTCGCGCTGGGCCGCAGCGATCTCCCCTTCCCGCTGGGCCGCAGCGATCTCCCCTTCCCGCTGGGCCGCCGCCGCAGCGATCTCCCGTTCCGAGGCTCTCAGTCCCAGCCCCGACTCGGCCAGTCCCCGCTCCGAGACTCTCAGTCCCTGCCCCGAAGCCCCCAGCTATCGCGTGTTTAAGTACTGGGTTACGTTTGGTTGTTTTGTCGCAAACTGGAGGTTTGCTGTTTTTGTGGTGGGCGTGTTACGACCCCCGGTCTTGTCTGTGTTCTGTGTGTGTGATAACCCTCCTCAGGTGGAGCTAATTGTCTTCATTACTCATCCGCCCTCCCGTGATCTCCTACAGCTGGTTCCTGTTTTCCCATCCTCCAATCGCATCGTCCCATCAGCTGTATTTATGTGTTTCTGGTTGTTCAGTCCAGATCTCTCAGGCAGGGTGTAAGGTTGTGTTTGGGGTGCTCTTGTGAAATTGGTTGTACATGGTGGAGTGTTTTGGAGTATTGAAAGTGTTAATCATTTGTATTTCGTGTGTCCTTCCCAGGGAGAACGGAAAGCACTTGGGAGTGTTAGGAAAGACGCCCTGGGCATACATCACCCGTAGGGATATCTCCTGTTATATACACCAGGTTAGATCTGAGCGATCCACCCCCTGTATTTTTGGTTAGGGCGCCTTGCTCGAGCGCCAGAGTAAATAAGTGTTTTGTGTAGGACGTTGGGACAGGTAAGGGGTGGGGTTTTTGCTAATTTCTTTGTTTTGGATCAGCTCAGCCGTCCTCCCATTTCCCTCTATTGTTTATTATTATTATTATCATTATTAATAAACTGGCACGTGCTAGCCTGTTTAAACCAAACCCATCGATGTTGGTGTGATTACCCACGCCCACACCCGGTCTCTGGCCGTCTGGGGTTCTTGGCAGCGCGGTGTATGTTCCCCTCCCCTCACGGGGTGCTGTACGTGCGTAACACTTGGACTACATCATGCCGTGGGATAGACCAGGGGCCATTATGCCGAGCTGATAAGAGGCATATACCCCAAAACGAGATTTATTTTATGAAGGAACAAAATAAATACTTACGGCCACTGAGAGGTCCTAGCCGGACTTCCATCCGGAGCTTGTGTCACAACGGGGTAGCTTTGGTAGAGGGACAATAGACAATAGAAGCCAAGGTTAACAAGAAAAGGAAAGAGAAAGATCTCGTTGATCCATAGACAAGGACACGGCGAACAGGGACGCTGTAGGACATAGCGAGGGTCTAGCTGGACCACAGTAAGGCATGGTGGGATTTCAACAGATCCCGAAGTAAATAAAGAGTAAAGACTCTGCTAGACCAAAGGACAGGATAGGTTGGGGTCAAAGTTGACTGGGAACAAGGACAGGTTGTTGTTGTGTAAGCCCGAAGACAAGATAGGGGTGGTCAGGGCAGACCGCAGAAGAGGACAGTCAGGGTCAGGGGAGACCGTAGAATAAACATAGTTGTTGAGGGCCTCCTCACAGAACTACTTGACCGGGTTTGCTTAGACCTGGAAACAAATGTCACAATGGTGTCACTTCACTGGTCGTGTTAGTATTTATGACTCTTGCCTCTCGTGAAAGTGACGTATGCAGTGAGAAACAAAATGACCGGTGCGATGTCAGTCAGTCAGTGGGGGACCGGCTCTGTTGATGAGCCCGACTGCGAACGGAAGAAACTGTTGGTGTGGCGGGAGGTCTTCGTCCTGATGGACCTCAGCCTCCTGCCAGATGGAAGGGGCACAAACAGGTTCTGTCCGGGGTGAGAGGGGTCGGCTACCATCTTTTTTGTCCTGCAGGGACGGCAGATTGCAGCCGATCAGCCTCTCTGCAGAGCGGAGGACACGCTGCAGCCTGCCCTTGTCCTTGGCTGTGGCTGCAGCGTACCAGACGCTGATGGAGGAGCAGAGGATGGACTCCATGATGGCCGTGTAGAAGTGGACCATCATCGTCTTTGGCAGGTTGAATTTCTTCAGCTGCTTCAACTTTAACAAGTTTGGTGTGGATGTGGATGTCGATAACGACAGCCTTGGTACTTGATTTCTTTTATTGTTACATTACATTACATGTCATTTAGCTGACGCTTTTATCCAAAGCGACTTACAATAAGTGCATTCAACCAATAAGCAAATTGTAAATCGGCTTATTTTATGAAATTGCACTTTCTTGTTTCTTGCTCTTCTGAGTTTGTACCCTATGGTTGAATGTACTTATTGTAAGTCGCTTTGGATAAAAGCGTCAGCTAAATGACATGTGATGTAATGTAATGTTCTAGTCTCTGCAACAGAATACAATGATCAACGGCTATCTCAAGGGTCTTTTGAGAAGAGGTTTAATTACAGCTACCATGAAGGACTGTGGTACATGTCCTGTCAACAAAGACAGATTCATAATACCCTAAAAAGACGTGCTAACGAAGGAAAAAATTCTGTAAGCAGCCTATTCGGAATCAGATCCAGGGAGAGGTAGACACAGTGCCTTATAAACCAACAGCAGGATTTTGAAGACAATTATTTTTTTGAATGGAAGCCAGTGTAAAGACCTAAGGACTGGACATATACTGGATATGTATATAAACATATATACATATCCAGTATATATATATATATATATATATATATATATATATACTCACACACATGTGTAGATGATCTCTTCTAACCACTGAGATACACACCCTTCTCTTTATCTCTCTTGTCACTGTAGTTTTTAGATGAAGCTCTCACAGTTTGCTGGATTCAATTCAATTCATTTTATTTTGTATAGCCCAAAATCGCAAATTACAAATTTGCCTCAGAGGGCTTTACAGTTTGTATACATACGACATCCTCTGTCCCGAAACCCTCCATCGGCACAGGAAAACCTCCCCAAAAAATGAAAAAAAACCTTCCAAGAGGGAAAAAAGGGAAGAAACCTTAGGGAGAACGTCAGAGGAGGATCCCTCTCCCGGGATGGACAGACTACAATGACGTCATGTGTACAGAATGAACTGGATGGTGGATGGATGGAGATCTGTTGTCACACGACAGCGTGTCGAAGTGGTACAGGGGTACAGAGGGTGCGCCAGGAACTGCAAGGTTGGCGGTTCGAGCCCTGGCTGCTCCATATCCCATGTCGAAGTGTCCCTGAGCAAGACACAAAACCCCTAATTGCTCCCTGGGCAAAAATGTAAAAGAAAAAGCCATGGTTTAGAGATGCAATGTAAGTCGCTTTGGATAAAAGCATCAGCTAAATGACCTGTAATGTAATGTAATGACATGAAGTAGGTGGGACTGATAGGCCTTTTCTCTACATGAAGAGGTATAAGCAGCAGATATCAGAGCAGCCTGACATATTTACTCCCCTAAATATCATCTTACAAATATTTATCTGTGTGTTGTATAAATGTTTTAGGAACTCCAATTTAAATGTATTTAATTCCTCCATTGAGGTAAACTTGTTATTATTGTTGCTCTTGTCTTTGTTTGATTATTTTTAACTTAAGAAATATGTCTTCTATTTCCTACTGGTTTGAAAAATGAGAAGCAGACGTTGTTACAATTGTTTGTTATCTTAAAGTAGAACGATGGCAAATTCAACTTTAAATTATTTCATTCTTGGAACTTACATCCAGGTAGGGACTTTGAGATATTTGTATTTCATGTTTACTTTAATGTTATACATTGTTATAGTTATCCTCAACATTTGTGTCATCGTGGTTATCTGCATGAACAGAAGCTTACATGAACCCATGTACCTTTTCCTCTGCAGCCTGTTTGTCAATGAGCTGTTTGGTAGTACAGGCTTGTTTCCATTCCTTCTGGTTCAGATCCTCTCGGACATTCACACTGTTTCTGCTCCGCTTTGCTTCCTGCAGATTTTCTGTTTGTACTCTTATGCAAATATAGAGTTTTCTAACTTGGCCGTCATGTCCTATGACAGATATCTTGCCATTTGTTGTCCTTTACAATATAACACATATATGACATTTAACAAGGTAGTTACCTTTATCGCAGTAATATGGTTTTATTCTTTTGTGAAGATCTTAATTACTTTATCTTTGAACATCCGTTTGAATTTTTGTGGAAACATCATTAACAGTTTGTATTGTCATAACTACCTTGTTGTTAAGTTGGCGTGTTCTGACACTCAAGTGAATAACATATATGGACTTTTTGGTGTTGTTCTCACCATCTTAGTCCCTCTGGTTCCAATCCTTTTCTCCTACATGAGGATCCTGAAGGTTTGTTTCTCTGGTTCTAAACAGACCAGACAGAAAGCCGTCAGTACCTGCTCACCTCACCTCGCTTCTCTGCTCAACTTCTCCTTTGGCTGCTGCTTTGAAATCATTCAGAGTAGGTTTGATATGAGCGGTGTACCCGGAGTGCTGCGTATCATCCTCTCACTGTATTTTCTCATCATACAGCCTCTTTTGAATCCCATCATGTTTGGATTGCAAATGTCAAAGATACGGAATAAATGTAAACATGTTCTATGTCATCAAAGGTTGACTTGTTGCAGAGATACTGTATAGAAAAAAATGAGAAAAGTTTCAGTAAACATTTATCTTTTTCTAAAGTGTTGTAGCTTGTTTTTTTCTACTCTCATATTGTATTATGTTAACTAAAATAATTCCATGAAAGAATTTTTAAAGCATAGAAACCGTTGTGTGAGCTTAAAGACGACTCAGTTGGAAGAGGGGTTGATTGTGTTTCTAATATTGTTGTATACTGATAACACAAATGAGTCCAGTGACTGATTCAGACACCAGAAAAGAAGCTCTGGAAGAACTCAACATGTTTCCTCTGTGCCCTAGAGATGATGTGGCTTATACATCTCGTTCCTGACGGTCCTTCTCGTTTGTCGTGAATCTTGGTTAAAGGGCTTGTTCGATACTCAGAAATGCCTCAGATAAGACCCAAAATGCTGGATCAGACTTGAGTGTGCACGTGAGCCTTCTCCCCGTCAGTACTCTTCATTTTGCCAGTTGGTTTGAGGCTTTTACAGACTCACCGTGCACTCATTACATACTAATTTCTACAACAATAACAGACGCATTTGTCTGTCTTGAAAATCAAGCCATCTGATCATTAAATATGTGCTTAACTTAAGAAAGAAAATTGAATCTCAAGTCGATATTGAAATATTTACAGCACAAAAGTTCAATCATTGGTGAATTTGTAGGTATATTAAATGATAAATTTATATATTTGTTGTGCAGTACTTTTCAAATGAATTGAAAACAGGAATGAAACAAATATATGTATTAAATATATATGTGTGTGTAGATCTACACTGTGCTGTGAAAAATGCTTTTTTTGCATATTTGTCACACCTAAATGTTTCAGATCAATTCAGTTTTAATATTAGACAATGATGACTGGAGTAAATACAAACACATTTTTAAATGATGATTTCATTTATTACGGGAAAACAATATCCAAACCTTCTTGGCCCTATGTGAAAAAGTAATTTCCCCCAAAATCTAAACCTGGCTTTGCATCCATTGGCGGCAATAACTGCCAGCAAAGCCGGCCACGAGCCTTCCACATTGCTCTGGAGGAACTTCTGTCCATTCTTCTCTGCAGATTTTCTAAATTAAGCCACATTGGAGGTTTGAGCATAAACAGCGTGTGACAACATCTGAATCAGATTTAAGTCCAGACTTTGGCTTGGCCACTCAAATAACCTTCATCTAGCTTCTTCTGAGCCATTCAGAGGTGGACCTGCTGGTGGGTTTTGTCCTGCTGCAGAAGCCAAGTGCTGTTGAGCTTGAGGTCACAAACTCATGGCCAGACATTTTCCTTCATAATTTTCTGTTGAAGAGTAGAATTCATCAAAATGGTCCACCAGGTGAAGGAGAGAGGGGACTTGGACTCTATTTAGAAGAATCCAACAAGGGGTGTAGGATACTTGGCTAAAGATAGCCAGACTGCTTTTATACCGAAATGTGAGAAGCACAGCGAAACACCAGTTAAGATTCCCACTTGATACCACTGAGATTGATGTTTTGGGCTTATTTTGAATGTGTCTACGATCTCCGTTTTGGAGTTTAGACACTACTGCTGGTTCTTATATTGCGGACTGGAGATCTCTAGACCCGTGAGAGGACGCTGAAGGTGAGACGACCCTTACCCGGAACCCTTGTGAGAGGCAGCATGCAGACAATCAACAAATACAGAATCAGGATGAGAAGACAGTTATAATGGAAGTGCTGAGACATTGTCGGTGTTGAATGATGGACTGTCAGTAATTCCTAGACCCTCGATGCTTCTGTTGGAACTGGACCGTGCAAGGGAATGCCAATTTCGGCTGCATATTCTGGCAGTGGCTTGCGGCCGCAGCTAATGTCTATTTTCCCCCGAGGGACCGAGATCATGGTAGTGGTTAGTGCGGTCAAAGTTTTCAGCCCTAACGTCATGCTTGGTGCGGTGAAACGGTTCCGTAGGGCAGAGAGGTGCTGAGTGGCCCAGGACGCCACAGGTTTAGGCAAGGCTCACTGGCTGCGAGCCGCCCACTATTATAACTAGCAGTTCTTTCTCCGAGACCGACCAGTTCCGTCAGATGTTGGATTGGGCTGTGTATACTGCTTCTTTGCTGGAGAACCCCTGGAGAAGCTGGATGGCGGATTTCCTTTGCACGTTTGTGGCCAGGAAATAGGGTGATGGGCTGGTTCTGGGCTGGAGGTCTGAGGCCCACTTCATTAGCTGGCTTTGAGCTGTGATTTGTATAAGCCTGGAGCTAAATTGATGATTTAGGTGATTAGCGACTCCAGTATTCCTTTCCCCTTTTCCTCTTGTCGGCTGGCAATCCGAGCGCTGCACCGAATTGTGGACGTGGAAGAGGCCGAATCGTTAAAGTCGGCCCCAATGAGGTCTATGTCTGAGTGCAATCGGGAGTAAAAAAGGCTTCCCGATGATTAGCAGCTCAACAAAATGAGATTTTTCCACAAGCAGAGGTAGCATGAGATGGCAGCAGGATGCTAGAGGTGGGGATAGAGCAGATTTAAAGGGGACAGCACCAGCTGGTAGGCAAACAAAGAGGATGGGACTGTGCGCTTATTGGCTTGAGGAGCACAGCTGGAATCTATGACTCCTCTGACACTGACCGCTGGTAGAGATGATGTGCTGTTGATGAGGCCTACAAGCCCTTCTCAAAGGGGATAGTCTTCCTGTCTGAATGCCAGAGCTCTACATGCACACATTTTTAAGGATTTTTATTTTTAAATAATTTTGAAAATTGATGCAAATTTGGGGAAGGAACTGAATTAGTGATGTGCATTAATAAAACGTGAATTATTGTAGAAGCAGAGAGTGAGAATGAAAGAGGAGCTTGGTGTGTCCTAAGAAGTCCCCCGAAAGTCTAAGCCTATAACTGTCACGGTTTGGGTTGACGTATTGTTTTATTTTGTAGTTTCATGCCTCTGGTGCTCCTGGGTAAACTTCACTTCCTGCCTTGTCCTGTCATCCCCTGTGATTGTCTGCCGTGTCATGATTGTTTCCACCTGTGTCGAATCACCTGCTCCTTCCTATTTAAGCCATGTGTGTCTCTTGTGCCTGGTCGCGTCATTGTTGAATGTAGTGTTTGCATGCTTGTGGTTCCCTTGGTGTCTTGTCCCTGGTCCCCTGCTTTTTGCCCCCTTGGAATTTTTGGATCTGGATTTTGACTATTAAAGTCTTTTTGTTTTTCAACTTTGTATTTGAGTCCTGCCTCTGCCTACACCCGATCCTGACAATAGCAGCTTAAGTAAGGGCTGGTCTGGGCTAACCTGAGCCAGCCCTAACTATAAGCCATATCAAAAGTTGTTGTCCCAGTCAGTAGAAATTATTTTTATTACATGCCTGTACCTTGGGATGCATATAGTTTGGTATGTTGCAGTAGATTTCCGCTTTTGTCTTATCCTGGAATAACCTCACCTACATCTTATATTGTTTGGCGAACTTGATATCATTCTTTACCATTGCGGGCTTTCTGTTTTTTACCCCTAGAGTTCCCCCTATTCTGTTATGTTATATTAAGGAGGGTCCAGTTAAAGGCGCAATATCGGCACCTGTCACTTAGATCGGTGTTGGTCCGTGTCTGCTTCTGTGATTGGGTTGCAATGTCTCTTTTAACCTTCCTGGGGTGTTTTGGAGAGTTTGGGAGGAAAACCCTTGTTTGTCTATGAGCCCAGCTTTGTGCTCGTCTTCGTTGGCCCAGAATGAGTATGTTATTAGTTCGGGGTCGTTTTCGTTGCGAGAGCCCGTGTTGGACTCGGAACTTTCTTAAAATTGGTGTTCATGCACCAGGTGTTTGTTATGTTGCCTAGGGTGCCGTTACGCATCATAGTGCTGTTTTGACAAGAGCAGTTTTGGTGTCTGGTTGTAAAGTCGGACATTTTTGGCGACATTATTGCTAGTGATGGCAAAGTGAAACTTTCTGAACCAGTGAAGCTTTCCAGCCAATTGTATCGGAAAAAGGTTCATTCATTCAATGCATCGCAAACTCTATGATGACCTCTGCTGTTATAGTGCAAATGTTTTGAATAGCCTACCAGTATATTTTGGCCCAGTCTCTGTGGGTTGAACATGATTATGGAAAGTTGAACCAATAAATCATCTAATAAATACACGGATTCCTATATGAATAAAACTATTGTTTTTCAGGTTTGAATTGTATCCTTGTTTGTGTATTTCAATTCAATGAAACATTGGGAAGAAGTGGAACAAACACTTATCTATGTGTCTTTCTGCACCTTTGTGCATGTATGTTTGTGATCATACTAGCAGAATATAGGATCCTATTAATTAATTATTATTATTAATATCCCATGAGTCATATGTAAGCAATATAATTTAAAATACCAGAAAGTGCTTCCTACTGCATGTGCAGTTCATGGCAGTCATAGGGACTTATGTGAATTGTTTGAATGTGGAATGTGGGAAGTGATTTACAGAGGAAAGGTCTGTGGGGAAGTAATTGTGTTTTTGGACAGGTTTCTTATGACAGGATATTGAGGTGCTTGTGGACACATGAGATGTGGGATGAAATTATTATTGATTTGTATTGAGAAACACAATTTTCTCTGCAGTATTGGGGTTGACTCGGTTTCTTTTTGTAGATACTATTTCCCCTCCCTTATAAAAAACAGCTCACACGGCACGGATGAGGCAGGAATGCTCAAAAGATTACGTGCTAACACAAATAGATGCGGGTACACATCACACCAATATTTTAGCGGCTCTTCACTCCGATGAATGTTTGTCTTAGCCAACTATCTGGTGGTCTCCACAATAAAAATAAACGTCCATAATTACACAATACAAATGTCAGACTTTGCCTGCCTATTGCCAACCTTGTTAGAGGAAATCAAATTGAAGTGCTCCACATCTCGGAGCGACTCTCTTTGCCACAGGTTCCATTGTAAATTTGCTACTACTACTACAACAACACTGACTTTGACTGTATCAAACCGACAAGCCCGAACCCTGTTTCGAGCCCATTTGAATCAAATCGAAGCGGTCACGTGACTGTGCGCCGGAACGAAGCTTCGGACGTCACTGATCGCGTGATCAGCAACAAACGAACCGAGCACCGATACATTTCCTTCGCCTTGCACTTGTTCATATTTCAACACAAGCTTCAAAGCAGGAGGGTCGGAGGTAACAATACGTCTCCCAACCCTCTACTCTGGTGCAAGTTTTACTAGTTGCGTCTTCAGATGACCTGGAGTATTGTAAGACGGCGTATACGTAATTGTCTTCGAGGTACCAGACATCAAGGGTCCTACGGTAGCTCTCAACAGTATTTGTTTTAACCCTTTCCCACTCTTGTAACATCGTCATCCAGTCGTAACCTCCGCTTGGTGCGTTTATTTTCCAGGACTTCAGTAGCGTTTTTTTTTTATATTTGGCCGTTGTGGCGTTGCCTGTCGTGTGTTTAATGCATAAGCTGGGTAGCATCATGCATAGGGTCTTCGGTAGCTAGGTGCACGGGGGAAATTGACGCTGTGGACTATGTTGTTTAGTTCTACCGTAAATATCCCTTGCTCAACTTTTGGTAGATTAATTAACGTTAGCAGGCCAAAGGTGATATTGAGTACAGCATTTAGATTTTTAAAGCCCCGGTAGTACTCGGGCGCGCTTGAGTTTTTTTTTAAACCATTCTACAACTCGTCTGCTTTCTACATAATGGATGTAAAGGCTCCCTTGTATGTGGGGTCCAGCACTAGACTTCGATTGGGTAATTTAGACATGGGGATTGGTCCGTTTCTGACCGTGGTATTTATTTTACCGGCGGTAAGGGATGTGTGGTCGGGTATCAGAATGCGTCCTGTTTTGTAATAGTAATGCATGACGTTGCCCCAGTGTGTGGTGAGTTACCTTTGCTTTCCACGCCACCACCCTTAGATTGACTATTAAGGTGATGATGGTGAGTAGGGCGATGACCAATATTACTTTGGTGAGTTCATACGATACCCACTTGATGAGTTTGGTGAGTCTTTTCCTGCGGGTGCGTGGTGAGGTCTTTCCTTGTAGGTTGGGTTTTTTAACCTTTTTCCGGTCTGGTCCATCGCCGTCCGTGTTCGGTATGTTTGGCATCTTTGGGCATGATCTATTGTGGGGACAGTCTTTCAGAGGCGTTATTTTTACTGAGGGGCCGCCGAAGGCCCTGCCACGGGATTTTCTTCAACGACCCTTGGCATTGGTAGAGTTTTATAGGGCGTGTTGCTTTCGTGGTGAACATAACATGTGAACCCATGGTAGTTCATGTTTGCCTTTTCCAGTGACTTGTGGGAGCTGCTTAGGACGGAGTTTTCGTTTGTTCTAACAAATTTCGCAATGATGTAGCTGACGGTAATGGGTTTACCCCTTTTTCCGTCTTCTGTGGGTTCCCCTTCTATTTGGAACTTGCCTGATGTCTTATACCCAGCTAGAGGTTCTTTTGGCCAGGTACCGGATGTACCGGATAACCCAGTCTCTCTGTTTTGGACTGGTTTTAACTGTTATTAGGTCATTCTTGGTGACTGTGGGTGAGTGGGGAGCACGGCCGTCCTCCAATCAGAGGGTTGGGGGTTCGATCCCAGGCTCTGCTAGCCCGCATGTCGTTGTGTCCTTGGGCAAGACACTTAACCCAACATTGCTCTTGTAGCTGCGACTACAGTGTGTGAATGTTAGTTACTGATGGGCAGGTGTCACTGTGTGTGATTCTCCTGTCATCAGTGTATGAATGGGTGTGAATTGGTGAATGACGTCATGTAGTGTTAAAGCGCTTTGAGTGGTCGGAAGACTAGAAAAGCGCTATACAAGTACAGTCCACAGTCCATTCCATGATGGCAACGCCGAGCTTCCCCCTCTTTGGACCCGAAGGGGGGCCTTCCTATCTTGTATACTATTCGGGGATATTGTTCTCGCACCATGTGGCTGCACTCTATGGGTTGCATGGTGAAGGACTTTCGTGTCGACATACGGGACACCTGCTGGTTAGACAGTACGATTCCTGCTTGACAGGGGGCCACCCCATAGTGGGTATTCTTACAACAGTGGCCCATAGTTGGGTGATCGTATCCGGCTACAATGTACTTAACATTATGGTTCATCCAGCACTTCTGACAAAGAGTCACTTTGTAGCAACCTTCTAGCTCCACCCCATTATCGTCTTCAGGTGGTGGGGCCTCCGGTGCTTTGAAGTCTTGTGGCCGATCATTTCTTAACCCTTCCCACAGTAAGTCGAATACGGGGGCGTCGCATAATACGCATTCCCCCGGGTTACCTACTGCTGTGGCTGGATGGCTTATCCCCACCTTTATGCCCTCCTCCGTGGCTGAAATGACAATCTGTCCCCTTGATACGGACCCGTCTTTGGTTTGGCCTACACCTTCAACATGCAATTTGGCTCGTCTCAACCGACTAATCTGTTTTAGCAGCTGTAGCACTTTTGACATGATGTAGGTGTATTTGTGATGGGTGCACTATACCGCCGTTTTTGAGAGTAATACAATCCGGTTGGATTGATACTATCACTTCTGTCCCCTGGAGGTTGTGGTAGTTCGGTCCTTTTCCGCGGTTTTGCTTTCCTCTCCTAACCCAGACTGTGTCACCTATATTAAAGGATGACAGAACAGCCGGGGTCAGTCCTTTCCCCTCCGGAATACTTCTCGTTAACTTAGGTAGTGAAATATGTCTGTTTAGCATGTATAGCGGCTTGTACACAACAAAAACTATCCAAAAGCCGCAGCAGGCTAAGACATGAGGAGATTATACTCAAGACGCGTCGCACTGAAATATTCCATCTGATGTTTATTCCCCCGTTTCACCAGCAGAAAGAATACACGCCAATCACTTACATTGATAGATGCCTTTCATCCGTCAAGAGAGGATCAACAGCGCATAAAACTTCATAGTGACGTTAGTGACAATAATTACTCCGGTGACGGTGATGATGATGCTGACGGTCAAAAGTTAGTTTGTTCCCCATGCTCACCCTGCAGCCATGCTCCAAACAACCCGCCGTGCCCCACAGGTGAACAGACACGCTAATATACACACCACACCCCCTTACGGTGTCGTAGATACAAATGACGTCACACCACACGCGCACATACCAACAATGTAGAAGGAAAGAAGAAATAATACAAAAGAATAACCCAATGTATGGCTCCTACAGCATGACTAGTTTGTCCCAATCTTTGCCTAAGTTGGTGAGAATGTATTCCTTAACTGACATCACAGCCCTTTCGGCGACACCGTTTGTGGTGCTTTTATAAGGGATTGACCAGAGGGGTTGAATGCCTAGAGACTCTAGCAGACCTAGAACCTTGGCATTCTTAAAGTGTGGAGCATTGTTGAGTCTGAGGGTTTTAGCCTCACTCTGTTTCGTAAAGTAGCGGCTTAATCGCTCCGTTATTATATCCGCTGTTTGTCGTTTGATCGGAAACGCTTCGGTGTTCTCGCCCGCTATAAGGAAGTATTTGTTACCGTTGGACGACCTCTCGGTGTTTTCTCCGATATCTGCAGAGAAATGTAAGCCTGGTGTCACATTTAATTTGCTGTGACGGGTCGCTGTGGCGCAGAGGTTAGAGAAGGTGTGCTGGGAAGCACAAGGTTGTTGGTTCGTTTCCAGGCTGCCCCATGTTCCATGTCGAAGTGTCCCTGAGCAAGACACCTAACCCCTAATTGCTTATAGTACGGATTGCCATATCCAAGACCGAGGTTAAGCATCCTGTCTGTCTAGTGGATTGGTCCCCGTCGGGGGTTTGACCCTTCATCGTCTAGTTCTATAAAGTCTACACGGTCGTCCCTAAACGGGAGGTTATTTGTGCCATGTGTAATGGCGTTTTACCGGGTCGGGAAAACGGTCGGCCATCGCTTTTGCGACTCCCCCTCCGTGCGAGAGCCAGTTACATGGATTTAATACGACAGAGGGAGCTTCGGGTTCGTATGTGCACATATCTCCGAGGCTACATATAGGTTTTGTAACACAGCTTGTCTAGGTTGCTGCTGTGTGAGCTGCCTGTTTGGGGATCTTGACCATCGAAAACCCGAGGCCATGGTCCTGCTAGAATCATCTGAGTCTCTGTCACGGCTCATTTTTGATGGGGCTTTAAAACGTTTTTAAAGCGATAAGAAAAGATGTAAAAGCCGTGGTTTGGTGGTACCGTTGCCGGGGTACCGGTCCGTCAGTGGAGAGGGAGCTACCCTCAAGGTCGATGTCTGGGCTGACCGGGTAGTAGCACGATAGAGTGATAAGAAACAGTTTGTTACTTCAGCAGGTTGATTCGACCTATTTTAGGGATTCTCCAAGCCCCTTTTTACTGCCGCAACCTTTATTAGCTTTTTGTGAAACTTATCTCACTACGTCGTGTGTCGGCTCTGGTATAGCACGGGTTTTAGCGGTGCTTGCTATCAGACGTCTCTTTCACTAGTGGTGAGACACTGAATCAGAGCCCCACGTTGGGCGCCATGTCGCGTGTACGTTTAGTAGTTTGAGTGAGGAAGACAACTTCCTTAAGAGTAGGGCTTACAGCTACAAAGGCGAGTCATAATATGCCTATTTCTTAAGTCGTGTGTTTTTATGTTTTTGCCAGCAGCGGAACTACTTTATAGTCACTGTGTAACTTATCGTTGTTAGCGTTAAGATGGGCTCTAATATCGATTATATTCCTTAGGTAAGATAACTCGTATTTGTTCGGTACACACAGTATTGCTTATCTTCCCCCCAATATCTGACGCGGATGATGGTGAAGCAGGCTAGTTAAGACAATACCTTTGTGATACTTTATTCTAACACTTTCTTGAGTAAAGGAACCTCTTTGATTAAGTTCTCACCCGGGACCTATATGTTTGACCTACAACCCCTCCGACGAGTGAGCTTGTCCTTTCATACCGATTAGGTCCCTAATGCCCTTGGGGTGTGACTGGTACCTCTACGTATCAAGATAAGGGCACTCACCGGTGTCTGTAGCTTTCGAAGCGGTGTTCTTGTCATTCAGCCCCTTGGAGGAGGCTCCTCAGTGGAAAATAATCTCCCAGAAACAAATGGTCTTTTGTTCCCCAAATAGGAGCATTTTTATTTATATATAAGCAAAAAGGTTTACAACAATTCATATAGAAAAGAATATCAGCTAACTATATCAGGTCGAGCTTCAAGTACTAAAACATATTGGTATATATACGTTTCTAACAGAAGCAATGTGCGTCACAGGGGTTTCGGTTGCATCAATCGCAGTTTTGGTTGCGTCAATCGTGGTTTCGGTGCAGAAACGAGATTTAGGTCAGTGTGTCCTGAGCTGACTGGTTTGTGCGTTATTTGTGGTACTAAGTGCTTATACAGGAAAACAGCTTTACATGTTAAATGGAATCATTTGTTTTTGGTGCAGGATTCGCGAAGCGACTGTAAGCATTTTTGTTTTACATTACAGGTCATTTAGCAGACGCTTTTATCCAAAGCGACTTATATTACACTTTAAACCCATGGCTTTTTTACATTTGGCCCAGGGAGCAATTAGGGGTTAGGTGTCTTGCTCAGGGACACTTCGACTTGAGACATGGGGCAGCTGGGACTTGAACCTCCAACCTTGCGCTTCCCAGCACACCCGCTCTACCCACTGCGCCACAACGTTTTACACAGTATCAGCTTTTTATCAGGTTTATCTAAAATGAGCTCACCGAATCTGCCCTCTGGACTGAAGGTGGAAGTTGGTTCCACAAAATCGGAGCTGGATAACTGAAGGCTCTGGCTCCCATCCTACTTTTTATGATTCCAGGACCAACAAGTAACCAGCATCTATGGAGCGCCTTGTAGGGCAATACGGTGTTACAAGCTGGTGCTCTCTGGTGGGCATTTAATAAACTGTCTGTATTTAGGAAGTTCATGGGTGAGATTTCCATTGTTAAAGTCCCTGAGGACAATAACTAAGGAGTCCGGGTTGGTCCGCTCCACACGCCGTATCTGGTCGGCGAGTGTCCGCTGGGCCTCGTGCACGTTGTAAACACCGACCAGGATGAATGAAGCGAACTCGCGGGGGAATAAAAGGTTTTACAGTTGATGAAGAAAGTTTCCAGATCAGGAGAACAGTGTTGTAGGCGTCTCACCGCGTGAGTAAAGGTGAGCGGACCTTTAACTAGAATGTCCAGTAACTCCACAGAAGAAAGAAGAAAAGTTGGAAGTAACTCCGCAGGAGTTTTTCCCCCGATGTTCATGAGCTCATCTCTGGAGAAAGAGAAGTAGGTGGGACTGATAGGCCTTTTCTCTACATGAAGAGGTATAAGCAGCAGATATCAGAGCAGACTGACATATTTACTCCCCTAAATATCATCTTACAAATATTTATCTGTGTGTTGTATAAATGTTTTTAGGAACTCCAATTTAAATGTATTTAATTCCTCCATTGAGGTAAACTTGTTATTATTGTTGCTCTTGTCTTTGTTTGATTATTTTTAACTTAAGAAATATGTCTTCTATTTCCTACTGGTTTGAAAAATGAGAAGCAGACGTTGTTACAATTGTTTGTTATCTTAAAGTAGAACGATGGCAAATTCAACTTTAAATTATTTCATTCTTGGAACTTACATCCAGGTAGGGACTTTGAGATATTTGTATTTCATGTTTACTTTAATGTTATACATTGTTATAGTTATCCTCAACATTTGTGTCATCGTGGTTATCTGCATGAACAGAAGCTTACATGAACCCATGTACCTTTTCCTCTGCAGCCTGTTTGTCAATGAGCTGTTTGGTAGTACAGGCTTGTTTCCATTCCTTCTGGTTCAGATCCTCTCGGACATTCACACTGTTTCTGCTCCGCTTTGCTTCCTGCAGATTTTCTGTTTGTACTCTTATGCAAATATAGAGTTTTCTAACTTGGCCGTCATGTCCTATGACAGATATCTTGCCATTTGTTGTCCTTTACAATATAACACATATATGACATTTAACAAGGTAGTTACCTTTATCGCAGTAATATGGTTTTATTCTTTTCTGAAGTTCTTAATTACTTTATCTTTGAACATCCGTTTGAATTTTTGTGGAAACATCATTAACAGTCTGATTTGCACTAACTACCTTGTTGTTAAGTTGGCGTGTTCTGACACTCAAGTGAATAACATATATGGACTTTTTGGTGTTGTTCTCTCTATTTTAGTCCCTCTGGTTCCAATCCTTTTCTCCTACATGAGGATCCTGAAGGTTTGTTTCTCTGGTTCTAAACAGACCAGACAGAAAGCCGTCAGTACCTGCTCACCTCACCTCGCTTCTCTGCTCAACTTCTCCTTTGGCTGCTGCTTTGAAATCATTCAGAGTAGGTTTGATATGAGCGGTGTACCCGGAGTGCTGCGTATCATCCTCTCACTGTATTTTCTCATCATACAGCCTCTTTTGAATCCCATCATGTTTGGATTGCAAATGTCAAAGATACGGAATAAATGTAAACATGTTCTATGTCATCAAAGGTTGACTTGTTGCAGAGATCTCACAGGTTGAAACTAGATCCATTATTATAGGCGTTAAAATGTTTTTTTCATTTTAGGGAAAGGTGCAAAATGTAAACGTTCTTGTCAAAATATATATCAATCACTGAATAAAATGAAATGTGGTACATTGAAATAAAAACCTAACCTTTTAATACAATATTTGAAATTCATGTATTTCCTTCACAAACAGGACAGGTACTGTAGGTAGTAGAAATTAGAATAACACTTTATAATAATTACACACTATGAAGCAGTAGTTAAGTAGGAGCTAACACTTTGTATACAACGTTTCATAACAATATTTTGTTCTTGACTAATAAACTTATCTACTATGTCAGGAATCAGGAAACATGTATTGCCATAATGTGTCAGACATACAAGGAATTTGACTTGGCGGTTGATGCGTAACAGCCGACAGTATGACAATGGACAACATAGTGCAAGAGAATCAAATCAAATCAAAACAAATATATTATTATCATTATGTATTGTTATTGTGTTTTTATACTTTATAAATTATGGATTTCCCACTTGTAAATGAAGTATTTTATACATTACAAGAGTTGTACATACATAAGATACCTATTGAGATAGAAGGGTACATCCTTCATAAATTTATATAAATAATTTATATATTTACTGATGGTTAGTTGTTGGTTCAGTATTTTGTGTTAGCATAGGGCCCGCAAAAATCCATAACAGTAATCGAGCATATAAGAACGTTCCCGTGGAGTGGGTTTGGCCTACGAATGACTCCATCGTGGACCCTGAAAGGATGAGCACGAGAGGGACGGCTGGGTTTCTGTTTGTCTCTTAAGGTAGACAAATGCCAAGTTGTCTAATCAGTGTCATGCTTGAATGGGTGAAGAAGCCTCCACCTGCCACTACTGACTATGCAGTAAAACCACAACCAAAGGAAGTGGCTTGACTTTCATCCACACGGTGAAGAGAATGAGAGGCAGTTTTACATATACACTGATAATGTCAACCTGGTTCATGTACAGTTTCTACCAATGTAACAATAATGTAACAATGTAAACAATGTAACACACAAAGATTCAAACTGTAAAATATTTCATTTTTACCACCCACATTCCATGGACCACATGTACTGATGACAATGTATCTCATGTTATTGAAGCTGATGAAATAAACTACACGTCTTTCAACAGTATCCAACATTTTACATTTAAGTTCAGTCCGTACCTGTCACACCTGTATGTCAAGTTGGGTTTTTGTCCTGTCTCCACGTTTGTTTTGTGACTTCCGTTATAGATTCCTCAGTTGGCCTTATGCCGTTTATTGCTCCACGGCCATTTTCTTTTGTGATTATTTTCTTATTTCCTCGGAAAGAGAGATTTTGGTTTTGCATTTTTTACTATTCAGCGCTTCGAGTTAATACATTACATTACATTACATTACATTACATTACATGTCATTTAGCTGACGCTTTTATCCAAAGCGACGTACAATAAGTGCATTCAACCAAAGGGTACAAACTCAGGAGAACAAGAAACAAGAAATTTCCTCAAATAAGCCAATTTACAATTTGCTATAGATGAGTGACGTTACAAGTACAATTTAAGTGCTACAGTTTGTTGGTCTTTAGTCGAGGTAGAGTCTGAAGAGGTGTGTCTTTAGTTTGCGGCGGAAGATGTGAAGGCTCTCTGCGGTCCTGATGTCTTCAGAGAGCTCGTTCCACCATTTCGGCGCAAGGACAGCGAAGAGTCGAGACCTAGTCGAGTGTTTTGCTCTCAGTGAGGAGGGACGAGTAGTTTTGCAGATGCAGAGCGGAGAGTGCGGGTCGGGATGTAGGGTTTGACCATGTCCTGGATGTAAGCTGGACCCGAGCCGTTCGCAGCATGGTACGTGAGCACCAATGTTTTGAACTGGATGCGGGCGGCCACCGGTAGCCAGTGAAGAGAGCGGAGGAGTGGAGTAGTGTGGGAGAATTTCGGAAGGTTGAAGACCAGTCGAGCTGCTGCATTCTGAATGAGCTGCAGAGGTCGAATAGCGGTGGCAGGGAGACCAGCCAGGAGGGAGACGACAAGAGCCTGAATCAGTACCTGCGCTGCCTTCTGAGTGAGAAGGGGACGTATTCTCCTGATGTTGTAGAGCGTGTATCTACAGGATCGCGTTGTCGCGGCGATGTTGGGAGTCAGGGAGAGTTGGCTGTCGAGTGTGACGCCGAGGTTCTTAGCGGTCAAAGTGGGCGTTAGTACGGAGTTTCCAAAGTTGACTGTCAGGTCCTGGGTAAGCGAATCTTTTCCGGGAAAGAGAAGTAGTTCGGTCTTGTCGGGGTTGATTTTCAGATGGTGGGCGGACATCCACTGAGAGATGTCAGTTAGACAGGCAGAGATCCAAGCCGCCACCTGGGTGTCCAGTGAGGAAGGAGAGAATTAGTTGGGTGTCATCGGCATAACTGTGGTAAGAGAAGCCATGCGAGCGAATGACGGCGCCGAGAGAGTTGGTGTAAAGCGAAAACAGGAGGGGACCCAGCACGGAACCCTGAGGAACTCCAGTAGTAAGAGGACAAGGTTCCGACACAGATCCTCGCCAGGTTACCCGGTAGGTGCGGCCATCGAGGTAGGGCCGAGAGAAGGGAGAGAGCAGAGCCTGTGACACCAAGTTCCTGAAGGGAGGAAATAAGGATCTGGTGGTTGACTGTGTCAAATGCAGCAGAGAGGTCCAGAAGGATGAGGACAGAGGAGAGAGAGGCGGCTCTAGCAGTGTGGAGTTGCTCAGAGACAGCAAGGAGAGCAGTCTCTGTGGAGTGGCCTGCCTTGAAACCTGACTGGTGGGGGTCAAGGAGGTTGTTACAGTGGAGATAAGAGGAGAGTTGATTAAAGATAGCACGTTCAAGGGTTTTGGACAAAAAGGGAAGAAGAGAGACCGGTCTGTGTTTTCTTCAGAAGGGTTGAGGGTGGGTTTCTTCAGGAGAGGGTTGACTCTTGCCTCCTTCAGAGAATTGGGAAAACAGCCAGATAACAGAGCGTTGTTGATGAGACAGGTGAGGAACGGAAGAAGGTCAGGTGCGATAGATTGTAGTAGATGTGATGGAATGGGGTCAAGAGGGCAGGTGGTCGGACGGGCAGAGGTTACTAGGGTAAGAATTTGGTTAGGAGAGAGGGGCGGTGAAAGAGGAAAGTGAGGGGCGAAAGAGGTGAGGTCGGTGGGACGAGAAGTAGGAGGTGGGTTTGAGAAGGAGGAGCGTATGTCAGCTATTTTCTTGGTGAAGTAGTTGACAAAGTCTCCCGGAAGAAGGGGGGAGGGGGGAGGAGGGGTAGGGGGTTTGAGGAGATTGGAGAAGATCGAGAAGAGTTTTTGGGGTTAGAGAAAGAGGATTCGATTTTGGATTGGTAGAAAGAGCTTTTGGCAGCAGAGATAGAAGCAGAAAACGAGGAGAGATTGAAATTCAAGCAGGTCGTCAGGTCGTTTATATTTACGCCATCTCCTTTCCGACGCTCGCATGGTGGCTCTCATGGCACGGACGGTTGAGACAGCCACGGAGCCGGAGGGGATTTGCCAGTCCGTCGGGTCGTAAGAGGGCAGAGAGAGTCTAGAGAGGAGGAAAGAGTTGAGAGGGAGAGTCTGCAGCAGCGTTCGGATGCAAGAGTGAGAAGGAATCAGTTGAAGGGAGAGCTGATAGAACAGAGGATGCCAGGGAGGAGGGAGAGAGGGAGCGAATATTGCGACGAGCCGGTATAGGGTTAGTCAATGAGGGAGGTTTGTTAGTTATAGAGAGTGGAAGGGAGTAGGAGATGAAGAAGTGATCAGACACATGAAGTGGAGTTACAGAGAGGTTAGTGGTGGAGCAGTTTCTAGTAAAGATTTAGTCAAGGTGATTGCGGCTTTGTGAGTAGGAGGAGAGGGACTGAGTGACAGAGCGAAGGAAGAAAGTAGGTGTAAGAGGTCAAATGACTTCTCTGTCTGGATGTTGAAGTCACCCAGGAGGATGAGCGGAGGTCCATTTTCGGGGAAATTGGACAGGAGAATGTCCAGTTCTTCCAAGAAATGACCTAAGGAGCCTGGCGGACGGTAGAGGACAATGATGGTTAGTTGTATCGGGTGAGTGATTGTTACAGCATGGAATTCAAAGGACAATGGGGTGGATGGTGGTAGAGGGTAGAGAGAAAAGCTCCATTTGGGTGAAATGAGTAGACCTGTGCCACCACCCCTACCAGTGGGCCTGGGAGTGTGGCTGAAGGAGAAGGCGGAGGAGAGAGCGGCTGGGTGGATGTGTTCTCAGGTGTGATCCAGGTCTCGGTGAGAGCGAGGAAGTCGAGTGACTGCTGGATAGCGAAGCCGGAGATGAAGTCAGCCTTGCGAGTCGCTGACTGGCAGTTCCAGAGGCCTCCTGTGACGAGGTGCTGGACATGTGTGGAGCGGGTGGGATAGGTGAGAGAGGAGAGGTTACGATAGAGAGCAGATCTAGCCCGAGGCCTGTAGTATCTGCAGGAAGAGATTTGAACAGGTACGGGTAAAGGGGTCAAACACATTATAAAAAATAGCAGAAGAAGGCGCCGCATTCAGCCGCCCCGAAGACTCCCACGAAAGACTCCTATGTCTTTGTTCTGCTCGTCTTCGTGCTGCGAGGATAAGCTAACGCTGAAGCTAACGCTTCCCACGATTTCTAGTTAAATACTCCCTCGTTAGCGGAAGTCGGCTGCGGCTGCGCTGGCCGCTCCCCCGTCGTTTAGGAGACAAAAGGTCGATTGGCCTCGACAGAAACTCCTCAAAATGCAAAGCACCAATAGCTTGACACCCTAATCAGTGAACAAACACCATGTGGTGTTTTGACAAAATGAGAGTTTGAGGATACAAGTCTTATTTGCTTCAGAAAACAAGGCAAAACAGACTTAGATCAGGTCAAAACCTAGCAGAGTTAGGAGGGCACACTGGCAGTTAACTTAATAGTAGAATCTAGAACACAAACTGGCACTAAAAGACTGAAAGAGCAAACTAGCAACCAAGATAACTTCAAACAAAGAGAACTGGTCGTGAGACGACAAAAACTAAGCAAATCAGCAATCAAATTAACTTAAGACACTAGAATCAGCAGCAAATTTAGCAGACTAGCTTGGTTTAAAGAAAGAGATACTTAGTCCGATTTCAGGTCGCCTGGATGTCTGGTGGCCTTGTAGAAGAGATGCACACTAATACAAAGCATTTTTAGTTCTAATTTGTAATTCTCTCCTTTCCCGTCATTTTGTATTGCCCAGCTCTATTAGTTTAGGCAGAGCATTTCCACGTTCATCCCTCTTCAGAGGAGTATTTTGTTTCCAGGGATTTCCCTGTGTCTTTTTGTTGGGAAATAAAAGTTTCAGTTGAACCTCAACTCTGCGTCCGAGTCCTCCTCAAGAGCTCCCTTACTGTCGTACCACCCGTTCAATCCCGAGTTACCCCCAAAGGGTCCAAACTGGAGCAAAATCCAACTTCCAACAGGAATAATGTGTACAAATGTATGAATGCTTAACATCCTTCAAAGCGTTTGAGTCTTGGCTAGAATCGGTTTCAAAAACCTCAAAACACAACACAAGTTATACAAAGTTAGAAAAAAGCCTCGGATCACGTTAGAGTCGAATCTCAAAGCCAGTCGACACTCTTGAGCATTCTCAATGATCAAGCTGTTAGTCATTTTATTTCAGGCAAATCCAGTTTTTTTGTGTTGTACTGATTTATTTCTTTACCAGTAACATATGAACCAATTGATGAACATTCCCCTTCATCCCCGCAGAAAAAAAGTAGTAGATACAGAGTTAATACACTTGGAGCAGAGGCCAAACAAACCAGGAAAGGACCGGTTAAAGCAGGGGTCTCAAACTCATTTCAGGTGTGGGCCAGACGCAGCCCACTTCGACCGACCGTGTGCCAGACCAGGGGGGTAGGGGGGGTGGCGCTGGTGGTCTGACCCGTGAACGGTATGGTCGACGCCATAGTCGGTACACTCCGGCGGCAGCGGCAGGCCGCAAGTATCTTTTCTTTAGACCAAGCTAGTCTCCTAAATTTGTTGTTAATTCTACTGTTTTAATTTCATTTGATTGCTAGTTTGCTCAAGCTCTTTCCGTTTTTCAATGCCAGTTCTTGCTGTAGACTCTGCTATTAAGTTGACTGCTAGCGTGCCCTCCTAACTTTGCTAGGTTTGACCCGATCTAACTCTGTTTTGCCTTCTCTTCTGAAGCAGAAGAGACTTGAATCATTAAACTCTCAGTTTGTCCAAACGGCACATGGTGATTGTTCACTGGTGTCAAGCGATTGTTGTTTTGCATTTTGAGGAGTTTCTGCTGAGGCCAATTGACCTGTTGTCTCCTAAATAAAAGGGGAGTGGTCAGCGCAGACGTGGCCGACGAATGGAATTGCACTTTCTTGTTTGTTGCTCTTCTGAGTTTGTGTCCTTATGGTTGAATGCACTTATTGTAAGTCGCTTTGGATAAAAGAGTCAGATAAATGACATGTGATGTGATATCAAATCTGCCCTGTGCTATTTCAAAGAAACACCCGAAGTAGAAGCAGAAGTTGAGCAGAGAAGCCAGGTGAGGTGTACAGGTGCTAACAGCTTTCTCTCTGGTCTGTTTGGACCCAGATATACAAACTCTCAGGATCCTCATGCAGGTGTAAAAAATCAGAATTGCAAGACCAAATAATACAATGAAAGTGTACATGAGTCCATAGATGTTGATGATTGTCGTGTCAGAGCAGGCCAATTTCACAACAGAAAAGTTGTCACAGAACAATCTGTCAATAATGTTCCCACACAACTGTAAAGACGCACTCAAAGATATCATGATTACAATATTTAAAAGAGGGAATCACCACGTTAGAACAAGAAGCATAATAACCTTGTTAAATGCCATGTAAGTGTTGTATTGTAAAGGATAACAGATGGCAAGATATCTGTCATAAGACATGACGGCTAAGTTATAAAACTGTACATTTGCATAAGTGAAAAGAAAATCTGCAGGTAACAAGATGAAAAAGAAACAGTGTGAATGTCCGACAGGATCTGAACCAGAAGGAATGGAAACAAGCCTGTACTACCAAACAGCTCATTTACAAACAGACTGCAGAGGAAAAGGTACATGGGTTTTACAAATCAACACAAACACTCCCCATCCAGGACATTCGTCCGCCATATTTGAAACCTAGTTGGTTTAGTACGATGTTTGTCTGCCATATTGATAACTCTTCATTTGCTATATATTGCACCACACACTGGTATTTTAGATAATAGGCTTGTTTTCTGATGATAGTTGTTTCCAATAGATTTTAAAAAATGAACTAATTAACCGCACATTTCGAATTTCATTAATCGCGATTAATCACAATTATAAGTTTGTTTTTCTTCTTAAGACTAAGTCTTACAATTAATGAGTAATCACTCATGTATTTTAGACACTGTTGTTTAATTGTTAATGATATTTTAAACACAAAACTACACACATCGTCTTGGAGGCAGAATTCCACCGGGTGGAACATGTTGAACTAGCAGCTCTTCCTGTTGTCCTCGTGCACTTTGCTCTCAACTCTCCATCATTTGAAGTGCCAGCAATGTCCCCACATTTAGTCAGGACGTTTTCCCCACCACTGTCTTTTAGGGACACAGTGGTGGTCCTCTGCAGGGTAGATGTTGAGATGGAAGTAGCCTAGCAGCTAGCGTAGCGCTGCGTAAAGTGGTCCGTTTGCACTCGGTCCCCTTCTGTTTGACATGTGGCGGAACTCCTCTGCTCAGTTCTTCTGTTTGTTTTACTTCCAATGCAAAAAGTGTCTCCACCGTCAGCTACAGTCTCACTCTCTGCGTCAAACTGACTGCAGTACGTGGCGGTTTGGTTTCCGGGGTCAACTTTTTTGCATTAACTGTGTTAAAATATTTTTATCGCATTAATTAATTTTACTTCACATACCTTCATTCCAAGCAAAACATCCAAGTTAACTTTGACTCCTGAAGATGCTCAGTTTAAATGACTTAATTTTACAGCACTTCACTTAGTCAACTGCACTATTAATCCACCCTAACTCGAGGACATAGTGTCATGTCACCTTACTTTACTTTAGTTCCCTTCAGTTTACTGCATTGATATTCACTTTAACTGTAGGACCCTTCAATCCACTTCCCTCCTTTATATTTGATTAATCTGTACTTCACTTGAACCTACTTTCACTTTAGTTTAATTTAACTTTACTTACATTACTTAACTAACAGGAATCCCAAAAAAGTCTACTGCACTTTGCTGTCCTTTACAGTTTAGTCTGTCAGTTAAACTCTGACCCACAAAGATGCTCACTTGACCTTACTACATTTAACTAGACACATAACACTTTCATTTCTATCATAACATATCTTTATTATTGTTACCATTATAATTTGGAGTGAATTGTTAGTGGAGACTCATGGTTAACCATGGTTACAGCCCTTTCATCAGTGATTAGTTGTTTTGCCAAATGACAGATGTGAATGTATTAATTGCTTTAAGCAGGTAACAGTCACAGTTGGTGAATGCATACAAGCTGTGTCTGAACTTCGACAGTCATATTGTCCATTTTAATTTGATTCTTTTCATGTTACAGAATTTCAGGAATATGGAGATTACAATTTATCAAAAAAACAGACTTTTACACACAATGCGAATTTTGGTCAAATTCAGTCCGTACAACACAGGATTGAAGAGCGGTGGACATGTAAGCCAGTATAACGATGAAAAGATGCGCACCACATTATTTACATTCTTTATATCAAATCTGCTCTGTATTATTTCAAAGAAACAACCTAAGGAGAAGTTGAGCAGAGAAGCCAGGTGAGGCGAGCAGGTACTGACGGCTTTCTGTCTGGTCTGTTTAGAGCCAGAGAAACAAACTATAAGAATCCTACTGTAGGAGTAAATCATTAAAAGAACGATTCCAATAAATGCTGCTGTGTAAGTCAGTCCATAGACGTTGTTGACTGTTGTGTCATAACAGGCCAGTTTGACAATATGATAGTTGTCACAGTACACTTTGTTAATAATGTTCCCACACAGCTGTAAAGGGACTGATAATGACATCAAAATAGTGATTGCAAAGAAAGGGTACAACCACATTAGAGCAATGAGTATTGCTGTCTTTTTGTGCGTCATGTGTGTATGGTAGTGTAGAGGATAACAGATAGCAATAAATCTGTCATAAGCCATGACGGCCAAGTTAGTAAATTCCACACTGCCGTAAGCGTACACTAAAAAGATCTGCAGGAAGCAAAGCGGAGCAGAAACAGTGTGAATGTCCGACAGGATCTGAACCAGAAGGAATGGAAACAAGCCTGTACTACCAAACAGCTCATTGACAAACAGGCTGCAGAGGAAAAGGTACATGGGTTCATGTAAGCTTCTGTTCATGCAGATAACCACGATGAGCAGCAGATTGGAACAAACTATAACAACATAAATACACATTATAATCATGAAGAATGCATATTTAAAAAGTCCAGTTTCAATGTAGGGTGACAGTAGGAAATATGAATACTTTGTTGAATTCATAATGATCATCCTTCTGAATATGAGTATTTACACCTTGCACTAGATATACATGTGAAGTGTGAGACGCAACAATATCAGAAAATGAGCTGTGAGTGAAGGTAGCAGTAGCTGCAGGTCCGGTAAACACGGTGTGACTGTTACTTTAAAGTGTCATTATTCATTCAAACAGCTTTTAGTTCAATCAAGCACCAAATACATGATGTTAAATTCTTAAATGCCCTAAGAAACCTATTTTAAACCATCTGCTGCATCAACACAAAAAACAAAACTCAGACATGTCTTTGTATCATTGAAAATCAGAACTTCAGACCACTGCTCGTGACATTTTGTGAGTTTACCTGCTGCTCTGCTATCGTCATTGATTCCCTCCCAACTGAGCTGAATGACTGCTTCAGTGTCTTTTTCAACTCTTCAAGATAGGAGACGCCCACAGCACCAGACGGACCTCATTATCAAATAATACTCTGAATATTACTTATTCTTGATCATCAAGAAGACATTTCAAAGAGAAATGACCCAATATCCGAACAAATTAAACCTAAATGAAATTTCTATGAATATATATATATATAATATACATATCATTTAGAAAATTTAGGCCCTAAAGGTGGCTATTTACATATACAGTATATTTACATGTATGTGTCATATGTGTACAAACTCTGTACGTGTTGTGTCATTTTTTTATTTTATTCAAAATCCAGATTTGTTTAAGTCAAGATGTAAAGATTGAAGTGTAGCAGTCGTGAGGGGGGCACCTATTGTCACGGTTTGGGTTTATCTCCTGTCTTATTTTGTAGTTTCATGCCTCTTGTGTCCCAGGGTTCACTTCCTGCCTTGTCCTGTCATCCCCTGTGATTGTCTGCCGTGTCCATGATTGTTTCCACCTGTGTCCAATCACCTGCACCTTCCAGTGTATTTAAGCCATGCGCGTCTCTTGTCCCTTGTTGTGTCATCAAATGTTTGCCTTCATGGTTGTACCAAGTATCTTGAATGTAGGTCCAATAACGAATCTCGTTCCCGGGTGTTGTGAGTTCCTGGTCCCCGTCTTGTCTACGTCTTGCCCCCAGGCATTTTGATTTTTTAATTATTAGAGTACCTTTTTGTTAAACTCTGCATTTGAGTCCCGCTTCCTTCGAGCCCGTCATGTGACACCTATTGGGGATTGTTTTAGTCTCCTAGTTATACTGGGGTACTCAAAAATGTTTATGTGGCCTGCTATAGGAACACAATAGGACAATAAATTGCGCGTTGCCTGAAAACATCCGAGGTCTCCTTGCTGGATCTTCCACCATGTCGTTCATTCACACCGCTCATGATGTCCACCGGACTTGAACCTGAATCGAATGCAAAAGCTAGCATTGCCCCAAACCCATTGTTGTGGCATTTCTGGCTTTTTTTAATGCAAAAACTGTTATTCTGAGTGCGCACTTCTATGGAATGCTCAGGTCAATGTAAACAGGTGAACAATACTCTGAAGACATCAGGACCACAGAGAGCCTTCAAATCTTCAGACTAAAGACACACCTCTTCAGACTCTACCTCCACTAACACACTAACTAATTGTAGCGCTTACATTGGACTTATAATGACTCTTATTATTAGCAAGTTGTAAATTGGCTTATTTGATGAAATTGCACTTTCTTGTTTCTTGCTCTTGTGAGTTTGTACCCTAATGGTTGAAATGCACTTACTGTAAGTCGCTTTGGATAAACACGTGGCGTACAGACACAGCCTGCTCGCATGGTGGCTCTCATGGCACCGGTTCAGACCGACACGGAGCCAGAGGGGATTTTCCAGTCCGTCGGGTCGTAAGAGGACAGAGAGTCTAGAGAGGAGGAAAGAGTTGAGAGGAGAGTTGAGAGGAGAGTCTCTGCAGCAGCGTTCGGCTGCAAGAGTGAGAAGGAATCAGTGGAAGGGAGAGCTGATAGAACAGAGGAGGCCAGGGAGGAGGGAGAGAGGGAGCGAATGACGAACAGGTACAAAGTCAGTTAGTTATAGAGAGTAAGAGATGAAGAAGTGGTCAGTCAGGCAAGTCTCCGGTGCACCGTCTCTACCACTGCGCCACGATAGCTCTTGTGTGCTCTTGTTGTATCCAAGGAGGTAGAAGAAGTTTTCATTCTTGGTGAGCTGCTTGGGCCAGAAATGGGGCTTCTCTGGAGCAGCTAGAAAATGGTTGGAGAGGCCTGAATCCTTAGTCCTGAGGCCAGTCTGGAAAGTTGATTTGAAGCGGCTGTCTTCAACCTCTCATCGACGCAAGTCGATTGGTAAAGATGTGGATTTGAGAGGCTGTCTTTAACCTACACTGACCAGAGTCAGAAAGTTTGCAGAGAGGGAACTCACAGTAGATACCAGGGGGACCCCTGTGGTCTATGTGGCTTGGCCAATCAGATCTCAGGGCTGTTTCACCCACAGAGATCACACTTTTCGGGGGGTTTATGTCCTGCAGCAGAACAGTGCATTTGGTCTTGTCAGCCTTGGTCTTACGCTATGGTGGAGCCCAACAAAGTATTATATTTATAAAGAGAAGCTATCAATCAAGAATCTTGTATTATATTAATTAGAAACTTGTATTGAAACTACAATAAGAAAAGCAATTGGATGTTCAGTCCTTAGTGCTTAATTGTCTCTGATTTTCTGAATAAATTGGGATAAATTGTTTTAAATTAATTCAAAATGCCAAACTTGACACAAGAGGATTTCTGTTTTCAAGCCAAACATTTCACACAATGTACACAAAGTGGTCCCATTGGGATTATATTTTGACCCCAGAAAAAACAAATTCCCCCACAGTGCGTTTTCCTTACATGTTTTTGCTGTTCCCCCTATTATACAAACTCAAACGATTGATCACCGTTTGCATTGCAGTTTCTTGTTTTCAAATGACACATTTACACCAACTTATGATGGTTGAATAAATGTCATGAAATGCTGTAAAACGTTGAGGAATAATGCCCGTTGGGTTATGGGTTAACATAACTTCTATTTTGTTTTTGTTTATTGGACTATTTGTGCAAAGAATTTTACAACAAAGGCAGTTCAAAATGCTTTGCATAACAGGATTAAAACAAGCATATATCCATATTCAAATACACTTATCCTTTGTACAGAGGGGGGGTCTGGAATCAACCCCAGCTAACATCGGGCAAAAGACGCCCTGGATTGGACACCAGCCAATCACAGGGCTGACAGAGACAAATAACCACTCACACCTACGGGCAATTTAACGATACCAATGAACCTGATCCCAGGAGCATGTCTTTGGACTGTGGGGAGAACATGCAGACTCCACACAGAAAGCCCACTTTCCCACTGGGCAGAGTGGAACCCAGGACCTTCTTGCTGTGAGGAGACAGTGCTAACCACCACACCACCGTACACCGGTATAAAAATCCCAGATAAAAAGACTATATACTGCTCCAAAGGCTCCTTCACATATAAACTGATAAAGTTGTTCACCTGGTTCAGCTGTCTAGAATGTGCAACAACTTCATATATGAGCATCTGGAAGAGTCAGTTTATTTAAATAGTTGTTTAAGCATAACTAATCACCATTCATCTCTTCTACCATCAATACCACTTAGAAAGCAGCAACTGTACAATTTATATACAGTAGTTGTAAAAGTGTAAATGCGATCCGATTTGGATTTTGTGACTTGTGTAAAAAGCTTTTCCAATAAATATAATTCATCTCTGAAAACACTCAACGAATGACAAATTTGACATTTTCAAAGATTTAAAAATGGATTTTCACCACCCATGGACACCATGAACTGATTAAAAGGTACTTTCATGTTGTTGAAACTGAAGTTATAAACTACATGTCTTTCAACAATACGTTACATTTGACCAGAAACAAGACTTTTACATATGATGCGTATTTTTGTCAAATTCAGTCCGTACATTACAGGGTTGAAGAGAGGTTGGCAAGTGAAAAAGTATAAAGACAAAAAGATGCGCAACAAAATGGGTGCTCTGTTCATATCAAATCTGCCCTGTGCTATTTCAAAGAAACACCCAAAGGAGAAGTTGAGCAGAGAAGCCAGGTGAGGTGTACAGGTGCTAACAGCTTTCTGTCTGGTCTGTTTGGACCCAGATAAACAAACTCTGAGGATCCTCATGTAGGTGTAAAAAATCAGAATTGCAAGACCAAATAATACAATGAAAGTGTACATGAGTCCATAGATGTTGTTGACTGTCGTGTCAGAGCAGGCCAATTTCACAACAGAATAGTTGTCACAGAACAATCTGTCAATAATGTTCCCACACAACTGTAAAGACGCACTCAAAGATATCATGATTACAATATTTAAAAGAGGGAATACCCACGTTAGAACAAGAAGCATAATAACCTTGTTAAATGCCATGTAAGTGTTGTATTGTAAAGGATAACAGATGGCAAGATATCTGTCATAAGACATGACGGCTAAGTTATAAAACTGTACATTTGCATAAGTGTACAAACAGAAAATCTGCAGGTAACAAGATGAAAAAGAAACAGTGTGAATGTCCGACAGGATCTGAACCAGAAGGAATGGAAACAAGCCTGTACTACCAAACAGCTCATTTACAAACAGACTGCAGAGGAAAAGGTACATGGGTTCATGTAAGCTTCTGTTCATGCAGATAACCACAATGAGCAGCACATTGGTGCAAATAGTTACAACATAAAAACACATACTAATTATGAACAATAGGTATTTAAAAAGTCCAAGATCAAAGTAAGCACCAAATGTGAAATATGAAACCTGTGTGGAGTTTAACATCATCATTATCATCCCTTTGTTTCACAACGTGACAATTCAAGTTTGCATAAGATAAACAACTAACAGTGTTTACATTTTACAGATTTAGTGAGATCAGACTAGTTTAGATCTGCTTTTAGGCTTTTTCCTGACTCAATCCATGAACACATTATTAAGCCTTTGAACAGCAAAGATGTCAACTTGCACAAACTCACATATGACAGATTCTCCAAATAATTCACTTGTTTATATTCATTAAGATGATTAGCTTATAAATGACAGAACAAGTGGTGACCATGTTTGAATGCTTATAATAACCTGCTATGTAGTCCTGACGGCTTTGGAATCGAGGCAAAGCTCTTTCTCTGCTTCTTTAAACTCTTCAGGTGAACTGATGTTGCATCATTACCACAAGACACTAACTGATGTCACCAACTATTACCATATTACAAAACAGAGAGGGTCCGTTAAACCAATCTGAATTATTTCGCTCACATTACATACAGCTGTAGTCATCAACCTATATCTCCAACAGTCAATCAATACAAATATTGTTAATATGTTGATAACCGAGTAATCATCATTCACCTATATGTGAAGGAATAGGTGTTCATGTGTGTTATTTCCACCTCTTACACAGTAGGTGGTCTATGAAATATGGGAAAATATTTAGATTAAACTCAAAAAAATGTGACCAATGGTTACTCAAAAATATTGTGGCAACAAAGTGACAAATAATACAATTGAGCAGATTTCAATTGCTAAAACGTTGAGTAAAATGTATTGAAAAAATTCAAGAGATATTTAGTAAATCCAAATAAATTATACAAGGAAAATTTATTCATGTTTACTTATCAAAAGTAATTCATAATGACTGGATATTTGGGTGAAATTGACTTATATTTACTGAATATTTGAGAGAAATTAATTTACATGTACTGATTATTTGGGTGAAATGTCTTTATATTTACTGAATATTTCATTGAAATTGAGTGTTACATACTACTAATCTTGGTAAAATTCAATTTGACTTACTGAATGAAATAAGTTATATCAACTCACATTTTAGCACATTGTTAGTTAATTCAACACATTGCCATTGCCCTTCTGGACTTAAATTAATGGTTTGAATCTATTCAATAGAATTACGTGTCACTTTGTTGCCACAATATTTCTATGTCTAATTCACTCAATACATTTTTATGTAACAGTGAACTTAACTTAACAAACACATCATCATACATAAGTAGAACAAGTTAACATTTACTTGTGCAAATTTCTATAAATACGTACAGGAAAAGCTGCATTAAATGAGCATGGTTTATATACATTTGAACAACACAAATAAAGCACCATTAACACTAGATAGCAATACTAAAACTGAACTCCAGAAAAACAAGAGCCAAACCTAAACTTCTCAATGTGAATCTTTAAAATATAATTAACAAGCATTGAACAAACAGAAAACGAAAGTTACGAATGTAACTAGGGTTCTATGAATCCTGGATGACCGCCAGAGGCAGGGCTTCACACTGGATTATCTTCTGTCTCGCGCTGCACAGGTCGAGTCTTTATACCAACAAAGTCACCTGTGACCCCGGATGACCTCCTGTCACGTACAAGTACCGGTGTCATCCTGGGATCAGTCCTACGGAATCTTCTTGCGAGTTCACGAGATTCCGAGTGACTAAGAACTCTAGTGGTCATCCAGGATTCATAGAACGAAAGTTACATTTGTAACTTTCGTTCTATTTCATCATTACTGACCGCCAGAGGCAGTGCTTCACACTGGATGACTTATACCAACAGAGTCACAAGAATTACAAGTAACCACCTTGTATTGCTCAGGCAGAGGAATTGGGCCAAAGAACCCTGCTCAGCGGGTGAGGGGGTGGCAACGTTCACTCTATAGTATTCTGTCAGTTTGCTGCCTTAAGGCCGCAGCACATACATGTACTGTATATCCGTCATAGGCATACCTTTCAGGACTGCCCCTGATGTGGCGACGATCCTGGTAGAGTGTCTCTCGATTCTCAATGGCTGAGCTTGGTTGCTCGCCTTGTATGTCTAGGCAATGGCCTCTGAAACCCAGTGGGGTGAGCGCTACTTTGAGAGAGCACAGCCCTCAGTTCCAGCATAACTGATCGTTCTAAACCGCTGTATCCAAGCGTAAACTTCTACACAAGCTCTAAGGGCCCTCACTTGGTACGGTAGCCCTGACCTTGCCTCTCCTGCTGGAAGGAGGGGGGGCAACTGTGCAGGCTAAATAGGCTGGTTGGTGCGTGAGCTTGTTCACACCATCGGGAGGGGTGCTGCCTTAGGCCACAGAGTAATGCCAGAGCCAACTGAGGTACCCTCAGATATGACATGCAGCCGCTAAGGCTGTGATGGCAAGGAGAGAAACACCCCTTTTGGCCACTCGCCACAAGGCCTTGTAGTGGGGGATCATCCCCTGCTCTTATTGTGTTTTCCGTCTGTTTTCATGCACTTCCTGTCTAATTTTCAACCCACTGTTCCCTATCCACATCACTTGTCTTCATGCCTTGTTGATTGCCGGTCTTCACTCTGATGTTTCTCACCTGTGTCTAGTTGTCTTCCCCTCCCCCGTGTATATAAGCTCACCTGTGTTCACTGATCCCCCTGCCTGTTGTAGCTCCATGTTGACTCACTTTCCAGCGTTTCCTTGTTTTGTCTTCTCGTGTACCTGGACCTATTGCCTGTTTCTGCGACCACGTTTACTTGCCTGTTGGACCTGTACTGTTGCCTGCATTACTCTGGGAGCAATAAACCGATTCCCCTTATCCCTGTTTCCTGAGTCGTGCATTTGGCTCCGCTATTGTAGCCTGACAGTGGGGTCCTGTTGAGAACGGCACACCGGTCATAAAACAGTTTCCATCTGTTTATTTGACTCTCGGGCGGGTACATCGCGCCCTGGGATTCAGAAGTCGGTTTGACCGATTTTTGCAACCACCTAGCGCCCAGTCGGGTCTTCTTGTGGCCAGGTCCACAGTTGAAGGCGTCAGGGTTTGGGATGCAAAGAGGTTCCTCTCGTCATAAAGAACGGATCAGAGGCAAACGCCTCATTTCTTGGCCACCCTGCTTGGGGGTTTTGACTGGGCCCCAGGTTCAGCGTTGCCTTTGGGAAACATGTGGTAGAGTTGCATGGGTACAAGCTGGCGTCCAGGCAATTTGTGGCAGTTACTGCAGTTAGCTGGGGGCTGAGGAGGGCCAAAGTGGAACCCCATAGATACGCTGGCATGTTTCTGTGAAGAAACAGAACTGCTGTCTGCCCTGGCTATCTACAATACTTTGCTGAGGCACCTGGTTTAGCAGCTGACAAACAGCTCCACAGGCTTCCATGGTGACACTACGGAAGATTCTTCGATATGTCTCTGACAGGGGTGACTGCGCCAGCCAAACCCAGCGGCGAGTCTGGAGCAGGGTGGATATCAGAAGCAGGAAAGTTGAATGATTAACCTGTGGGACGAATACAGTTGAACAGCAGAAACGACACCAGGCATTCAGTTCGACATGCACGTTGTTTCTGCTTTAATTAAAAAAACAGCATTCACATAAAACAAGCAATATCTAAACATCATCTAACTTTCAGTTAATAACAGCAATGTACGAGCCCATGTGCGTATCGTGTGACAATAATACAGTGTCGGCGCTATTCCTGCAAGAAAACGCTCAGGTCAAAATACCGCTAGCTGATCTGCTAAGGCTAAACTCGTAGCTCGAGTCTGTTGCAAATCTACACACTAGGTGTTTACACTGTCGAAATACCGTCACAAACCCTTTTTGAATTAGCGTGTACATGTAGAGAGTTTTAACAATATTGGGTATCAGCCATTTACATAAGCACCAACCTGTAGGACGGATACAGTTGAACAGCAGAAACCACACCAGGGATTCAGTTCGACATACATGTTGTTTCTGCAGATCGAGCAGGAGTCACGCCCACAAACAACCCAGGTGCAACTGCTCCCGTGCCCCTGGTTTATTTAGTATATTATTATATTAATTAACGCCAATCCCAGTTTTTACAGTGTACTTAATTTCAACTTTCCTTCACTTCTAAAAATACATTTTAAAAATAGTCAATATTTGTGTTTTTGAAACATGGATTATATACCTAGTAATATTTGTAAATTAAGATATCTGTACAAAATATGTTTTTCCTGCACGTCCTCTCCACTTGTCTCAGCTGGGCTCGGGTTGATCCCAAAGCAGCGGGTCTAAGAAGCAGTTAGCCAATCACTGATTACATTACATGTCATTTAGCTGACGCTTTTATCCAAAGCGACTTACAATAAGTGCATTCAACCATAAGGATACAAACTCAGAAGAACAAGAAACAAGAAAGTGCAATTTCCTCAAATAAGTCAATTTACAATTTGCTATAGATGAGTGACGTTACAAGTACAATTTAAGTGCTACAATTTGTTAGTCTTTTAGTCGAAGTAGAGTCTGAAGAGGTGTGTCTTTAGTCTGAAGATGTGAAGGCTCTCTGTGGTCCTGGTGTCTTCAGAGAGCTCCTTCCACCATTTAGGAGCAGGACAGCAAAGAGTCGTGATCTAGGCAAGTGTTTTGCTCTCAGTGAGGGAGGGACGAGCAGTTTATCACATGCAGAGCGGAGAGTGCGGGTCGGGATGTCGGGTTGGACCAGGTCCTGGATGTAAGCTGGACCCCATCCATTCACAGCTTGGTACGTGAGCACCAATGTTTAGAACTGGATGAGCCACCGGTACCAGTGAAGAGAGCGGAGGACTGGAGGAGTGAGGGAGAACTTAGGAAGGTTAAAGACCAGTCGAGCTGCTGCATTCTGGATGAGCTGCAGAGGTTGAATGGCGGTAGCAGGAGACCTGCAGGATAGAGTTACACTAGTCAGGATCAGGATCAGGAATCAGGAAACATTTATTTACCAAAATATGCCAAACATACAAGGAATTTGTCTTGGCGGTTAGTGCGCGACAGTAGACAGACAAGACAGCAGTGCACAAGTAATAAAATAAAATAAAATAAAGTAAAATGAAATGGAGGGAGGGAGATGACAAGAGCCTCAATCAGTACCTGCGCTGCCTTTTGAGTGAGAAGAGGACATGTTCTCCTGATGTTGTAGAGAGTGTATCTACAGGATTGTGTTGTCGCAGTAATGTTGGGAGTCAGGGAGAGTTGGCTGTCGATTGTGACGCCACGGTTCCTAGCGGTTAAAGTGGGCGTTAGCACGGAGTTGCCAAAGTTGACCATCAGGTCCTGGGTCGGAGAGTCTTTTCCTGGAAAGAGATCCGAGTGAGGGAAGGAGAGAATTAGTTGGGTGTCATCGGCATAGTTGTGGTAGGAGAAGCCATGCGAGTGAATGACAGCGCAAGAGAGTTGGTGTAAAGCGAGAAGAGAACGGGACCCAGGATGGAACCCTGAGGAACTCCAGTAGTAAGAGGACAAGGTTCCGACACAGATCCTCTCCAGGTTACCCGGTAGGTGCGGCCGTCGAGGTAGGACGAGAGAAGGGAGAGAGCAGAGCCTGAGACACCAAGTTCCTGAAATAAACATGTTTACAGTCTGGTACAAAAACAGTTTATTCTCCACAGCGGATTTTATGTAACTCACCAGTGATGTACATTTTTGAGAGCTATGTTGTCAAAAACATACCTTATAATGAGCTCAGTTTTCCTTTGGGGAATTCTTGACACTGTTAAAAGAAGCAGAAGCAGAAGTATGGGCTCAGTTAGGAGGGGCAGACTAAAGCAGGTGAATGTAAGCAGTCCCACAATGTCATGAATTAATCGTGGTTCATTATTTCTAATCCCAACATTCTGTTTTTAATAGAGGAAATGATATTGTATCTGTTTTGTGTTGTTACACGGAATTCTGTTTGTGTGAGGAGGATCATGATCAACTCAACAAAGATTTCTTATTTTATACTTTCTGCCTACGTGGACACTGGGCTGTTCAAATACTTGTGGTTCATGTTCATCCTGTCTTTATATGTGTTAATAGTTTGTTCCAATCTGCTGCTCATCGTGGTTATCTGCATGAACAGAAGCTTACATGAACCCATGTACCTTTTCCTCTGCAGCCTGTTTGTAAATGAGCTGTTTGGTAGTACAGGCTTGTTTCCATTCCTTCTGGTTCAGATCCTCTCGGACATTCATACTGTTTCTTTTTCATCTTGCTACCTGCAGATTTTCTGTTTGTTTTCTTATGCCTGTATGGAATTTTTCAATTTAGCTATGATGTCTTATGACAGATATCTTGCTATCTGTTATCCTCTACAGTACAACACACGTATGACATTTAAAAGAGTTACTTTTCTTCTCACTGTTATCTGGTCCTATGCCTCCTTTTTATGTTTGGTTCCAGTCATATTGAGCAGCTCTTTACAGCTGTGTGGAAACATCATTAACAAAGTCTACTGTGACAACTACTCCATAAGCAAACTGGCCTGCTCTGACATAACAGCCAGCAACATCTATGGACTCTTTGCTACCGGTCTCACCATTGCATTTCCTGTTTCTCTCATCCTGTTCTCCTACATGAGGATCCTGAAGGTTTGTTTCTGTGGCTCTAAACAGACCCGACAGAAAGCCGTCAGTACCTGCTCACCTCACGTCGCTTCTCTGCTCAACTTCTCCTTTGGGTGTTTCTTTGAAATAATACAGAGCAGATTTGATATGAACGATGTTCCCAACATGATAAGAGTGTTTTTATCTTTGTACTGGCTCACTTGCCAACCTCTCTTAAACCCTTTTTTACATGGCCTGAATATGAAAAATATCCGCATCCGATGTAGAAATCTGATTTTTCTTTGAAAATAGATGACTTTCGATCATCCCGCAGATTTTCAGCTTTTATTTAAATGCGTTATGCTTTACTATCAGAAAACGACTTATCGTATATATTGTTGAAACTTGTGCTTCAAGGGAACATTTAGATTCACATCATGTCAACTTGAGTAATATGTATGACTTACAGTTAGAAAGAAGGGAGTAAAACGTTTGTGTAGTTTGTGTGAATCTTTATGAACAAGTTCCACTCAATAAACATTGCTTTTAGTTTTCATGTCTTTCTTCCGAGACTTTTTGGTAAAAGTGCAGCAGCCTGGCAAAGCAATAAGACTGGACATTATGGACTCTTTGCAATCATTTGATATCTAGATATGCTTTTTAGTCCGCTTACAGTTTTTTCTGATTGCTTAAGCACATTTTTTGTAACTATTTTTGCAAAACTCTACACACAAATAAGAAAACCTTTCACCCAATTATCAAAACATTGTAGTTCTCTTGCAAAAGCGAACACAGCTAGATGAACTCTTCACACCTTCGTAAAAATGGTGTTTTCGTATCAAACAGTAAACACAAGCTATCATCTACTAAGCACACAATGTGCCAACTAAACACTGATGGTATGAATACAAAACACTTTGTGTCTTCATTTTGCTTTCTCTGTGTACAGATGTCAATTTGAGGTCATACTTTTGTCATAGTGTCATGTAAACATACAAGGATCCAAACTTCAAGTATTGCTGTTTATTCACACATATCAAAACCAGGACAAAGTCGGAACACAAAATAGTTATTTCACAAAAAAAAAAAAAGACAATCAGCCTACATCATGGTCCGTTTCTGGGTCCGGCCACATCGCATGCGATATCCTCCAGTCCAAGGCACTGGGGAAAATATCTCCTTGAATGCCGTATCCAGGCCTGACATGATGCCTGGTCAATATCAGGATCAGGAATCAAGAATCAAGAATCAGGAAACATTTATTTGCCAAAATATGTCAAACACACAAGGAATTTGTCTTGGCGGTTAGTGTGCGACAGTAGACAGACAAGACAACAGTGCACAAGTAATAAAATAAAGTAGAATGAGATGCTAATGCAATGGGTTAGTAGAATAAGGCTAAGGCTATGGGTTAGTATAAAACAAGGGAATAAAGTTAAACATTTTAAATATTAAAAAGAAAAATATTACAGTTTTTGCCCGTTGCTTGAACACATTTTGTAAAATTTCGCTCATTGTGTCAAAACTCTACACACAAGTAAACATGACACAACACTGGGAAATCTACCATTCACATCTGGGTCAAATTGAAACTGTACTATCAAAACCTAACATTCCTTTGTCAAAATGTAACTCTGATGACAAAAAGACACATACATGCATCATATGAATACACTTTCAGATCAGCAGCAACACACTAGTCTACTTTATATAAAAAACTGCAGTCTTTTGTTTTCCATGTTTTTATTCAATTCCACAGAGGGCATATTTTCACAACAACCAAAAAATTAAATACTGAATTCAAAATCATTACATTAGTATATTTTACAGTACAGTAAATTCAGTTCAATCAAAAATAAAAACAATACACTACTGTAAACACAGAAAAACACAATTGTGCGCAGGCGGGCTCATGGATCCTGCCGTCTGTTGGGGTCTGGCCACAGGATCTCATCAACATCACACGCGATGTCTTCCCTCGCTGAGCATCGGGGAAAACATCCTCTTGTGTTCCGAATCCATCCCTGGATTGACCTCACCTCAATGTCTCCACAGGCCTGTTCCATTGCCTGCAGAAGAGGCGTACGGCCATGTGGTTGGCGGTCATATACGTGCCATCTCCAAGCGGAAAAAAATTCCTCTATAGGATTTAGAAATGGCGAGTAAGGGGGCAAGTACACAACTTCAAATGGATCATGGTTGGTGAACCAGTTCTGGACCAGAGCAGCCGGATGGAAACTAACATTCTCCTGGTCCATCTTGCACAATTGCATTATGAAGTGCATCTAGAAATGTGATTATGTGTTGCGCATTATAGGGACCCAGTTTGGCATGATGGTACAGTAGCCCTCGAAGACTTATGGCAGCACACAATGTTATATTTCCCCCGCGCTGCCCCGGGATGTGCAAAATTGCCCTTTGGCCAATTATATTACGTCCTCGTCATCTGCTTTTGCTAAGGTTGAATCCAGCCTCGTCAATGTAAATACATTCATGTGGCTGGACAGCTCCATCCATGTCCAGGATTCTCTAACAAAAACATACATATTGTGGATGTACAAGAGGAGTATAGAGTTGAAGACATACCTGTTTTCCAGTCGGAATGTCCTTATTATGAATGCAACTGTGAAACGGCTTAGATTACTGTAGGATGGACTCTCTGCCCAGCTTCCCTCATAGTCAGGCCACGGTTTATGACCTGGTCCACCAAAGTTGCTCTTATGTCATCCGAAATAATGGTCCTTGGGTGGCCTCTTCGACCACGTCCTCCCCTCTGTCTCGGTCTTCCTCGTCCTCTGCCTCTAGCTCTCCCTGCCTCCATGCTTGCAAAGTTCTCAAAACGTGTTACTGCAACTGGGGCCTTTTTGTAGCTGCTGTTTAGTGCTCAGTTTTGTAAGTAAGTGTTTTCAGGTGTGTGTCTAAGTCTTTTCAATTAACCAATGTGTGTTGTATTTTGAATAGATGTGTTTTCCCAATGGTACCCTGAGATTTAATTTTTGAACTAAGTGTCTTATATATGAAATAGTTTGTAGTGTCTAGGAGCAAGTGTGTTGCAAAAAGGAGCAAGTGTGTTACAGAATTGCAACTAAAGTGCAAAGCAGCGCTTTTGTTTAAGTTACACTTTGTTTATGTATAGTTACACTTTGTTTTGTTTACACTTTGTTTAAGGTATAGTTACAACAACTTCAAGTTATGTTACTTTTGTTTAAGCCTGTGTCCATAGTGTTCAAGCAACGGGCAAAAACTGTAAGCATAAAGTGCACTAACGAACAAGTAACAGACAAGTGACAAAGTGACGAGTGACGACAAAGTGATGAATTGCAGTTAAAGTGGCATGTGCAGTATGAAGGGGAGTGCCTCCTCCATTGCCTGTAAAAGGGCTACCTGTTGATGAGGATGACGGTCGTACACCTTCCAGCGGCAGGCAGAGAAGAACTCCTCGATGGGATTTAAGAATGGAGAGTATGGAGGGAGGTTGAGTGCCATGAAGAATGGGTGGTCTGTAAACCAGTTGAGGACCAAAGCAGCCCTATGGAAACTAACATTGTCCCATATGATGAGATATCGGGTATGCTCTGGTCTCTGAACAGTGAGCATGTCATGTAAGGTGTCCAGGAATGCAATAATGTGTGCAGTGTTGTACGGGCCTATGGTTGCATGATGGTGAACAACACCATTTTGGCTTATAGCTGCACACATGGTTATGTTACCACCACGTTGTCCTGGGACATTGATGATGTCACGGTGTCCAATAATGTTCCTGCCACGTCTCCTGGTTTTACCGAGGTTAAAACCGGCCGAATCTACAAAAAGTAGCTCATGTCCCATGGCATCTGCTTCTAGTTCCATCACTCTCTGGACAAGACAAAACAAATGCAACACATCAGGCCCATGCACAGCACTACGGTATGCACATCCAAATTCAGAACCAATGACACTATAGCTTACCTGCACATAGTCATATCGCAGTTGCTTTACACATTCTGTGTTTCTCTCGAAAGGAACTGTAAATTTGCTTTATTCTTATTCTGTGCCGCTCAAGTACACGGTTTAGTGCAGAAATGCTTACACTGTGTATATTTTGAAAGATGGTGTCATTATCAATTATGTGCTGCTGTATTTCGCGGAGTCTTATTGCATTATTGGCAATCACCATGTTCACTATATGGGTCTCTTGCTCTGGAGTGAACATTCTTCCTCTGCCCCCAACATCTGGACGTCTAGCAATTCTGTAAAGTAACAATTTCAGTATTTTTGCATGTATGGTACTGTTGTGGTTCTCATTAGAGTACGGCAGTGCTACAAAGTACTTACCGATTCTCATTTCGAAATGTCCTAATGATGCTTGCCACAGTGTAGCGGCTCAAATTAGGCTGAACCCGTTGGCCAGCTTCCCTCAGGGTCATCCCATGGTTGATGACATGGTCCACTATTGTAGCTCTGATGTCATCAGTTATTCTATTTCTTACTCTTCTTACCCTTCCTCTTTCCCCTCCTGGTCCTCTTTTTGCTCCTCCTTGTCCTCTTCCTCTAACATCCTCTAACCCTCTCGCTTCTTCAACTCCACGTCCTCTTCCTCCAACTTCTTCACCTCCACGTCCTCTCCCTCGGCCTCCTCTGATTCTCACTCTTACTGCTCCTTCCACTGTACTCCACACAGACAGCTCGCCTGTGGCTTATTTATAGTGCTTAGGCTGATTACAAAGTGAACAATTATCTAAAACAGTTTTCACATGTGAAAGTGTGCCAGACAGTTGGCAAAATAGTGTTAATGAGCCATACATGTGTATAATTTTGTATTTTAAAAAATAAGGAGTGTGTTGGAAATTTGGTTGAGTGTAAGCAGTGAGTTGTGTTTAAATTTCTGCAAAAATAGTGTTGTGCAGTGAATTGTGCCAACAGTTTTGCAAAGTGTGTGTTACAAAATTGCAAACTGAGTGCAAAGCAGTGTTTGTGCTTTTAGTTTTGCAAACTCAGTGAGTGGTTTTGCTATTGTCAGGGATCTCCGATCCCCCCGAGTTGGTTGATGAGAAGGATCGCAACACGTTGATCAATTAAAGTCAAAAAGTTAACATTTATTTAGAAGAGAAAAAGATTACATGAGCAATTCTGCGCAGATATCTGGCTCTAACTATTGCTTGCAAGCAGGAGGTCAGACACACAAGTACGTATCTCAGCGCTCGGCGTAATGACGTCTCCGAGCAGTAAAAACGGTGAGTTTTTATACACATGTGAAGGCCAGTGCCGGGTACGAAAAGCTACAAATCAGGTTGAGATAAGAACCCAGGTGAAGCTGAGGGTAGCACACACACACACAAGATCCTCCTCAGTGGCCGGTGCAAATCATAATTAATTGACATAGACCCGAGAACTTTCGTACCCAATAAGATATGAACCAAGGCCATGAACAGAAGTCCTTTGTTTTGAAGCGTCTATGAGATCGAGTCGACCGTCCTCCCTTCTCAGGACACAGCTGCAAACTAACATTTTGTATCATGTTGCTCCTTCAAATACAGGACACTTGAGACACGGCTTTAGCACAAAACAATGTTATAATATATTTTACCATTACATGCATCTCACACTATACGTATTAATAGTTTTAGAAATTGTGCTACAAGAATCACGATTAGCGCTTAAGTATTCAGAAAAAAACTGTAAAAGCTGCTGAGTGGAAATGCAATTTATTGGTGCGATTTGTACATTTAGTCATTTTAAACCCCACAAGCCTGAAGGGTGATCAGTAGGTCAACAGTAACACGTCATTAGTTTATTGTTCAATAATTCCTGAGGAGGTAACTAAACCCCCACTCCCCTCCGCCTTGTTTCCCACTAACCCACTCCCCTGAGATGATGAACCAAAGGCAGTCCACAAAGAGGAAAAAAATACATTGATTAATGAAATAAACAAAAGAAGGGGAACAACAAAACAAAGACATCTCAGTTGACCAATGAATCCCATGATGATTTGAAACACATTACTAAATGCATATCTATATATGTATTTATAGACATAATAATACACCATAATGTACATGTATGTTACATATGTATTGGTGTGTATAACACACAGTAAACAAGGAAGAACACTGCATGCCAGATAAGACACGCAGGTACGATGCTGATTCCTGGAGTAAAATGTAAGAAAAATTGATTTATGGAGCTCTTTTCATAAACAAAAATACTGAAGAAAATATAATTAAAACAAAGCGCTCATATAAGAGCCAATAAAGTACAGAGACAAACAAAAGACAAAACCCCCGTAAGGCAGCCGGTCCGGACTCCGTCTCCCCTCACACCCTGAAGCATTGTGCTGACCAGCTGTCTCCAGTGTTCACTGACATCTTCAACACCTCCCTGGAGACCTGCCACATACCAGCCTGCTTCAAGGCCTCCACCATCATCCCTGTCCCCAAGAAGCCCAGGATCACAGGACTCAATGACTACAGGCCCGTCGCCCTGACCTCTGTAGTCATGAAGTCTTTTGAACGGCTAGTCCTGTCCCACCTGAAGACCCTCACCGACCCCCTCCTGGACCCCCTGCAGTTCGCCTACAGAGCCAACAGGTCTGTGGACGATGCTGTCAACATGGTCCTCCACTACATCCTCCAGCATCTGGACTCCCCAGGAACCTACGCCAGGATCCTGTTTGTGGACTTCAGCTCTGCCTTCAACACCATCATCCCGTCTCTGCTGCAGGACAAACTCTCCCAGCTGCACGTGCCCGACTCCACCTGCAAGTGGATCACAGACTTCCTGTCTGACAGGAAGCAGCAGGTGAAGCTGGGGAAACATGTCTCAGCCTCTCGGACCATCAGCACCGGTTCCCCCAAGGCTGCGTTCTTTCCCTCTGCTCTTCTCCCTGTACACCAACAGCTGCACCTCCAGCCACCAGTCCGTCAAGCTCCTGAAGTTTGCGGATGACACCACCCTCATTGGACTGATCTCTGGTGAGTCCGCCTACAGGTGGGAGTCTGACCATCTGGTGTCGTGGTGCAGTCAGAACAACCTGGAGCTCAACGCTCTAAAGACAGTGGAGATGGTTGTGGATTTCCCGAGGAACAGAGCCCCACCCTCCCCCATCACCCTGTGTGACTCCCCCGTCACTATTGTGGATACCTTCCGTTTCCTGGGCTCCATCATCACCCAGGACCTCAAGTGGGAGCAGAACATCAGCTCCATCACCAAGAAGGCTCAGCAGAGGTTGTTCTTCCTGAGGCAGCTGAAGAAACTCAACCTGCCAAAGACGATGATGGTCCACTTCTACACGGCCATCATGGAGTCCATCCTCTGCTCCTCCATCACCGTCTGGTACGCTGCAGCCACAGCCAAGGACAAGGGCAGGCTGCAGCGTGTCCTCCGCTCTGCAGAGAGGGTGATCGGCTGCAATCTGCCGTCCCTGCAGGACTTGTTCGCTTCCAGGTCTCTGAAGCAGCTAAAAAGATGGTGGCCGACCCCTCTGACCCCGGACAAAACCTGTTTGTGCCCCTACCATCTGGCAGGAGGCTGAGGTCCATCAAGACTAAGACCTCCCGCCACACCAACAGTTTCTTCCCGTCGGCAGTCGGGCTCATCAACAGAGCCGGTCCCCCACTGACTGACTCTGACATCCCACCGGTCACTCCCCTTCACACTGCACATGTCACTTTACTGTCATTTCTTACTCGTCACTTTGTCGTCACTCGTCACCTTGTCACTTGTTCAATACTTTTTAAATATTTTGTAACTTTTTTAATATTTTTAACTAAAATATTTTTAATATTTTTAACTTTAACTTTATTCTCTTATTTTATACTAACCCATTGCTTTAGTATTTCATTTTATTTTATTTTATTACTTGTGCACTGCTGTCTCTTCTTTTGTTACACTGTCTACTGTCACCACCAACCGCCAAGACAAAATTCCTTGTATGTTTGACATATTTTGGCAATAAATGTTTCCTCCTGATCTTGATCCTGGAGAAACAAATTTGAGGCGGCGGGGAAAAAAGATCAATAAAAAACATAGTAAATAATTTGTCTAAACAGGTCAATTCTTGATCTGATTTTTAAACAAAACCACAGACTCAGCAAACCGTTGGGCTGCAGAGAGACCCTTCCATAGCTTTCCCCCGTAGCTCGCGTTGATTCCTGATTCCTTACCTTCCTTACATGTCTTGGAATATTGCAACTCCCTTCTTGCTGAGGACTCTGTCTCTGCCACCCGTCTTCAGCAACCTGAACCTCTACAGCTAGTACCCATGTCTCATCAATTACTCCTCCTACAGCTAGTCTCCAGGCCTCTGCAACTAGTCCATGGACCTTTCAGCTAGTTTTCAGGCCTTTGCAACTAGTCCATGGACCTCTAAAACTAGCCGCCAGGTCTCTGTAGACCTGGCGGCTAGTTTTAGACTGTCACTAGGCTTTAGGCTGTCACTAGACCTCCAGAGCTAGTCTTTAGGCCTCTGCAACCAGTACATGGACCTCTACAGCTGGTCAAAAGGTCTCTGTGACTAGTATATGGATCTTTCAGGTATCTGCAGCTAGCCTGTGCATCCTATCCCTGGACAACTACAGCTAGTCTCCCTGCGCAACCTGTCCTTTGACCCCTTGCTATCTATTAGTTCTTGGATATCTACAGCTAGTCTCGAGGCCTCTGTTACTGTTCTCTGTAACTAGTCCATGGACCTTTCAGTTAGTTTTCAGGCCTTTGCAACTAGTCCATGGACCTCTAAAACTAGCCGCCAGGTCTCTGTAGACCTGGCGGCTAGTAGACTGTCATAGGCTTTAGGCTGTCACTAGACCTCCAGAGCTAGTCTTTAGGCCTCTGCAACCAGTACATGGACCTCTACAGCTGGTCAAAAGGTCTCTGTGACTAGTATATGGATCTTTCAGGTATCTGCAGCTAGCCTGTGCATCCTATCCCTGGACAACTACAGCTAGTCTCCCTGCGCAACCTGTCCTTTGACCCCTTGCTATCTATTAGTTCTTGGATATCTACAGCTAGTCTCGAGGCCTCTGCAACTAGTCCCTGGCTTTTTAGCTTACTTACTGTTCTCTGTAACTAGTCCATGGACCTTTCAGTTAGTTTCCAGGTCTCTGCAACTAATCCACGGGCCCTTTCAGCTGCCTTCCACACCCCAAAGAGAGTTAAACAACATAAGACCAGCTGAAAAGAGTTCAGCTCTTACTTTGTGGAAGCAAAGTAAGAGGTCCTGTACCCAATATACCTGAGTGCATTGGCTAACAATTCTAGGACCCTTCTTCTTCTTGCCCAATTCATCTGCAGTTGCATCTCAATCTGGCCTCATCCCTTGAATCAAACAAACCCCCCCACCACAAACGTATTTTGAATGGGATATTATTTTTCCTTTGGAGATTTGAATACAGGATTATATAAAAGATGTATAGACAATAGGGGTGTAACGATTCATCCACTGAATCGATTAATTGATTAATATTCCTGCGATCCAACTGAATCGATCTGTGCTCCGCAAATCGGCATTCCGGACGACATGTATCGATTACAAATCGATTGAAATGGTACATAAATCGATTGTATCGATACTTGGAAACTGCACATTGGATTTAAGTACAAAAACGGTGTGGATGTGTGTTTGTTTGTTTGTTTTTTAGCACTTTAGACGCGTTAAACGTTACTGATTCAATCTGCCTGTCTGTGACGTCATCAGTACGCAGCGGCAGCACAACAACAACACACAGCGTGGAGGAGACGACTGCGAGCGAGACATTTACAAACCAACTCATCGATCCAGTGGAAACATTTTGGCTTTTGCAAACACGGAGGTGTTCTAAATAAGTCGCTCGCTGTTTGTAGAATATGTAGAAAACAAATAAAAACCAGGGAAACACAACGAATCTTTCCGGCCGTCTACTAAGGCGCCGTGGGATTAAACAACGGCGACAGTCAGGACCTCCAGCAGCGTCACCGCTGCAGCAGCAGCAGGTAACTCAGCTCTGCAGACGCCTCAGGCCTCCAGCACCAAACTCACCATCACAGTAACAAGTTTATCTGTAAAGACGTGCGACCCGACAATGTGGTTGAACATCCAGGGTTCTGTGAATTGATCCAAACATTGTGTAATTATTGTGTCATGTTTACATTGAAAATGGTTGATTCAAATAAAAGGTTAATACATTTGCCGTTAATTGTTGTTTGCTTGTTTATAATATCCATAATTAATTTAAACCTGATTTCCTTACAAGAAACAACAGGGATCTCAGAAACTTTGCCTGCACTGTCCAGTAAAGTTACTGAATCGATTTCAAGTCACTGAATTGAATCATTCTAAATGAACCCAGATCGTCCATGAATCGAATCGGCAACCATGAATCGCGATTTGAATCGAATCGTTGTTAAAATGAATCGTTACACCCCTAATAGACTACTGGGAAGATTATGACAGTAAGTGATAACAAGAAGCAACTGCGTATTGAAGGAAACCATTTAATCATCTTAAAGTGTTCTGAACTATTCTTGAAAGGGAGCACGAATCAATTGAATGGGGCTTTTCCGGATGACCTGAATCTGCTGCTGTTTTCCCCTGTTGAAAAGGTATAAAAGACATGGGTGAGCTTCTACTCGTTGAGGAGGGACTCACACCCTGACTCCAGGAGGACCATAGGTGAATGCACTGACTCCCACATCACAGATGTTTTTCTGTAATTTGTAACGCGATTTTGATGACTATTAATCTTTACAGGATTACCATGCTGACCAATGATCACGTGTATCTGGTGTTGATGTTGCATTTTAATAAATGTGTGACACATAACATAGTTAGTAGTTGCTGAGCAAATATATTGTAATATTGTCATTAACCAAAAAGGGGATGATGATTAACTCAACTCAGGTTTCATATTTCACACTTGGTGCCTACGTTGACACCGGGGGTTTTAAATACTTATGGTTCATGATTTTAATGTGTATTTATGTTGTAATAGTTTGTTCCAATCTGCTGCTCATCGTGGTTATCTGCATGAACAGAAGCTTACATGAACCCATGTACCTTTTCCTCTGCAGTCTGTTTGTCAATGAGCTGTTTGGTAGTACAGGCTTGTTTCCATTCCTTCTGGTTCAGATCCTCTCGGACATTCACACTGTTTCTGCTCCGCTTTGCTTCCTGCAGATTTTCTGTGTAAAATCGTATGCAGCTGTTGAATTGTTAAACTTATCCGTCATGTCTTATGACAGGTATCTTTCCATCTGCTATCCTCTACACTATAACACACGCATGACCTATTATACAATTGCCACTCTTATTGCTCTGACGTGGTTATATCCTTGTGTTTTAATGGTTGTTTTACTGTCTTTGACTGCTCCTTTGCAGCTCTGTGGGAACATCATTTACAAGGTTTACTGTGACACTCACTCTGTCGAGAAGCTGGCCTGCTCTGACACCCATGTGATTAATTTATTTGGACTTGTTGCCACTTTTAGCACAATCTCTGGCTCTTTGCTTTTAATATTTTACACTTACATGAAGATCCTTGTAGTTTGTTTCTCTGGTTCTAAGCAGACCAGACAGAAAGCTGTCAACACCTGCTCACCTCACCTGGCTTCCCTCTTGAACTTCTCCGTGGGTGCTTGCTTTGAGGTATCACAGAGCAGGTTTAACATGAACAGTTTACCCAATGTGTTAAGAATCTTTCTGTCGTTATATTTCTTTACGTGCCCGCCGCTCTTCAACCCCGTTCTGTACGGCCTGAATCTCTCCAAAATCCACGTTATATGTAAAAGTCTAATATCAAACATATAAATTAGTTATGATTAACCGCAAAAATTCCATAATGAATTCAAAAGTACATTGTACTGTCATTTAGCTGACGCTTTTATCCAAAGCGACTTACAATAAGTAAACATAGTAGTGTATTGTGCACTTATATTTATGCAAACACCTTCATTAAGGTGCTTTTTAACAGCACAATCCCCTTAACAAAGTATTTCAACTTCAAAATTAATTTAATCAAATAAAATATGAAAACTAAAGCTATTTTCCACTAACAGGGCATTAAGGTTTTATCTAGTTTGTATTGGCAAAGTACATTATAATGGGAACCTTCCAACATAAATCAGTTTCTTTGTTTACTGAACTGCAAAAACATGTTTCTCTTATCAGGAACCAGCATGAACTTTTCTCAGTACTAATGGAATTTGTTATTAATGTATGTTGGTATAATGAATAGTGGTGTTTAATAACTAATTTGCTATCTTTCTCTATTCCTTTTCTGTTCATGTAAGCAGTCTTGAGAGAGTGTGCGGGTCGGGATGTCGGGTTTGACCAGGTCCTGGATGTAAGCTGGACCCCATCCATTCACAGCATGGTACCAGAGCACCATGTTAAGAACTGGATGAGCCACCGGTACCAGTGAAGAGAGCGGAGGAGTGAGGGAGGACTTAGGAAGGTTAAAGACCAGTGGAGCTGCTGCATTCTGGATGAGCTGCAGAGGTGGAATGGTGGTAGCAGGAGACCTGCAGGAGAGAGTTACAGTAGTCCAGGAGGGAGACGACAAGAGCCTGAATCAGTACCTTCTTCTGAGTGAGAAGAGGACGTATTCTCCTGATGTTGTAGAGCGTGTATCTACAGGATGGTGTTGTCAGTGATGTTGGGAGTCAGGGAGAGTTGGCTGTCGATTGTCACGCTGAGGTTCCTGCAGTCAAAGTGGCGTTGCAGAAGTTAACCGTCAAGTTCTTGGTCAGAGAATATTTTCCCAGAAAGAGAAGTAGTTCAGTCTTGTTGGGGGAGAGAATTAGTTGGGTGTCATCAGCATAGCTGTGGTAGGAGAAACCATGCGAGCGAATGACAGCGCAGAGAGAGTTGGTGTAGAGCGAGAAGAGGAGGGGACCCAGGACGGAACCCTGAGGAACTCCAGTAGTAAGAGGACAAGGTTCCGACACAGATCCTCGCCAGGTTACCCGGTAGGTGCGGCCGTCGAGGTAGGACGAGAGAAGGGAGAGACCAGAGCCTGTAACACCAAGTTCCTGAAGGGAGGAAATAAGGATCTGGTGGTTGACTGTGTCAAATGCAGCAGAGAGGTCCAGAAGGATGAGGACAGAGGAGAGAGAGGAGCTCTAGCAGTGTGGAGATGCTCTGAGACAGCAAGGAGAGCAGTCTATGTGGAACGGCTGGGGTGTTTCTTTATGTGTATTCAGAGCCAGTAAGCAACACATTTTCAAATTAATAATCATTTTTAAAAATTGCATTAATGTTCAATAAAATATTTGTTTGTTGTTGGTAATGAATGAATGTGCTAACGTGATAATAACGCATTAACGTGCGCCATCACAATTATTATATAGTTCTGCAAGGGAGGACTCGCACAGATTATGAATGTTTTGATTTGATAGTACAGAAAATAAGAAAAAAGAAAAAGTGCAAGGGTTCAAGGGTCAAGCCAGAATGATATTTATACATACCATTTTAGTTTATACACAGGATGGGGAAGGGCTTAGGCCCTGAACCCTCAGTGTCACCCTAAGACCCCAAACCCTGATTCCTCAGAGTCGCCCTACCATCCTGAACCCTGAACCCTCAGTGTTCTAACCCCAGCTGCTCCATGTTCCGTGTCGAAGTGTCCCTGAGCAAAACCCCTAACCCCGTAACTGCTCCCCGGGCACCTTTACAGCAGCCCACTGTGTGGGATGGCTTAAATGCAGAGAACAATTTCCTGTATGTGTAAAATAATATACTTAATAAAATGGCTTCTTCTTGAACCCTCGGTGTCCCCCTAAGACCCTGGACCCTCAGGGCCTAATCTACACTGAAAATCAGTGACATTGCTTGAAAAAAGCTAGGTAACAATTTCCACACTGAAATTGTGAGTAATTTTCACTCAGGAATTATCAAGTTAAGTTTACTTAAAAGTAGGAATTGTTTTTTATCCAAAATATTCAGGTAAATTGTACTTGTAAATTATTTTAAATTATTTCCTTAGACATTAAATGTACTTTTACTTAGGTCATGTGTCTTTGTTAGTAATCTTTATGTTTCAGGGTTATTTAACTATCTTTTCTTTCCTTATCGCATTGAGAAATATTAAGTAATTCTTACTCTATATGTTGTCTATTTATCACTATTCTACACCACTATTCAAATATAATTATTTTTGCAGTTTTTAATTTAGGCTACTTTTATTTAATAAAATGTTCTTAACATAAGGCTTCAACAAAACATGAATCGAGCTTTTTTTAAACTACAGCACCGTTACTTGTCATCTGACATACATACAACCAATACAGGTATAAAAAGTGGTTGCCAGTGGTTTAAAACATTTAGAAATCAGTGCTGCCATCAAAACATTTAAGAACATTTAACAAACATTTTCAGAGATATCTCTGACAAAGACGACTACTTACATGTAGGGCTGCAACAACGAATCGATAAAATCGATTAAAATCGATTATTAAAAGCGTTGGCAACGAATTTCATTAGCGATTCGTTGTGTCGCGCGATTAATACGCGATTAATACGTCACTCAATGAGTTGCGGAGATGCGCGCGGGGCAAAAATAAAAATAAAGAAGCCGAGCCGCCGTGGAGGAACGAGCCGCCGTGGAGGAACGAGCAGCCGGCGGTTGTTGTGAGTCACGTGACGCAGGGAGAGACGTCTGTTCGACTGGTCGTCTAAGGTGTGCGAGCGTGGGGGGGTCCCGGTCCACGTTGTCCCGTTTTGACGTGAGGGACGTAACGAGCCTCCTGTTTACTCGTCATCCAGCTGGTCAAGCTAGCGTTAGCTCGCTAATAAAGCAGTAAAGCAGTTAGCAAGACTAAGACACGTTTTTATTTACTCGCCTCTTTTGGAACATTCATTTTTCAATGTGTTGTCTGATATTTTGTGCTTTGTCCCATATCGGTTATTGTTGACAAATATATTGGTGTGCGTTGTACTTTTTAATGCTGTCATATACGGTAGTCCAGTGCGCTTGCGCAGATACTGTGGGTTATACGGTAGTTGATGTTATGCCTGTAAAGGGAGACACATGGTGATACATTAAATCAACTAAGAAGCCTCTAATGCATTTATTTACAAATGCCATTTTAAATTCATCTCATAGCACTTGGTTGTTTTTTAGCTGTATGCATTTACTTAACTTACACTACAATGATGGTAATAATTTAATGAATATGCTTCAAGTGAACATGAGGGTGTGAGTGTGGTATAGAGAACTAGTTCTGACGAATTTGAGGTTCTGTTTTAGAATAAAGGTTTGGAAATTAAAGCTTTTTAATGCCGTTTTTTTTAAATCCGATTCATCGATTAATTGAAGAAATAATCGACCGATTAATCTATTATCAAAAAATCGTTAGTTGCAGCCCTACTTACATGTAGTGGATTCCTTTTTTAATCTATTTCTTGGTTCATTGTAACCCTAGTTCATGTCTTTCATATTGGTTCACATTCAAGTCACTGAGTTATCCATGTTATTTATTCTCAAAGTTGTAACTGTACTGTAACTAATAATGTTATGTCAAGTTAAACCTATAACAACACTAATTTCACTTTACCTTGAGTCAACTGTTGAGAGCAACTTCCTTTGATATTCTGAGAAATATATAGTAAAGCACACAACAGTAAATCTGAATCTGAAAAAAAGCAAAATTGGCACTGTAGTTCGAATATGTCAGCGTATGCGTTGCACCAATAGACAGACTACACCATCCTTAGCCGTTAGCCCGATAACCCCCCTCTGAAGTGAACATTTGATAGCATGTTTACCGAAGCGCCTCCAGGCCAACAACTTTTCAAGGAAGAACCCTATAGAATCGCGACTAAAACAAGCAAACCATGGCTACAAAGATAACGTTAGCAGCATGAGCAACGTGTAATGCAGTCCCAGGTTAGCTAATGTTAGCATGATCGCCTAACTAGCTATCATGCTAAACTGACCAGTTAATGATCTCCAGTATTCACAACTCAAACTTGACCGAAAGCTCAACAGCAACCTATAACATTAATGTCGCTGCCGGCAACCTCATGTGGGTTAATTGAGGGTATGCAAAGCATGCTGTGACATCCCATGCCGAGGATTGGATGGACGAGAGAGTCCCGCCCAATCGGAGGGTGGCTATTGCAGTTCCCGCCAGTTCAAATGGCCGTTAGGGTTACTGACTGGTTGCAGCTCAGGGCGGCTGCCAGACCAGATTCAGGAATCAGGAAACATTTATTTGCCAAAATATGCCAAACATACAAGGAATTTGTCTTGGCGGTTGGCGCGACAGTAGACAGACAAAACAACAGTGCACAAGTAATAAAATAAAGTAGAATGAAATGCTAATACAATGGGTTAGTAGAATAAGGCTATGGGTTAGTATAAAACAAGGGAATAAAGTTAAACATTTTAAATATTAAAAAGAAAAATATTAAGCATAAAGTGCACTAACGAACAAGTAACAGACAAGTGACAAAGTGACGAGTGACGACAAAGTGGAATTGCAGTTAAAGTGGCGTGTGCAGTGTGAAGGGGAGTGACCGGTGGAGTGTTATAGCCAGGCAGTGGGGGACCGGCTCTGTTGATGAGCCCGACTGCCGACGGGAAGAAACTGTTGGTGTGGCGGGAGGTCTTAGTCCTGATGGACCTCAGCCTCCTGCCAGATGGAAGGGGCACAAACAGTTTTTGTCCGGGGTGAGAGGGGTCGGCTACCATCTTTTTAGCTCGCTTCAGAGACCTGGAAGCGAACAAGTCCTGCAGGGACGGCAGATTGCAGCCGATCAGCCTCTCTGCAGAGCGGAGGACACGCTGCAGCCTGCCCTTGTCCTTGGCTGTGGCTGCAGCGTACCAGACGCTGATGGAGGAGCAGAGGACGGACTCCATGATGGCCGTGTAGAAGTGGACCATCATCGTCTTTCGAATTTCTTCAGCTGCCTCAGGAAGAACAACCTTTGCTGAGCCTTCTTGGTGATGGAGCTGATGTTCAGCTCCCACTTGAGGTCCTGCGTGATGATGGAGCCCAGGAAACGGAAGGAATCCACAATAGTGACGGGGGGAGTCACACAGGGTGATGGGGGAGGGTGGGGCTCTGTTCCTCCTGAAATCCACAACCATCTCCACTGTCTTTGGAGCGTTGAGCTCCAGGTTGTTCTGGCTGCACCAGGACACCAGATGGTCGGACTCCACCTGTAGGCAGACTCGTCCCCACCAGAGATCAGTCCAATGAGGGTGGTGTCATCCGCAAACTTCAGGAGCTTGACGGACTGGTGGCTGGAGGTGCAGCTGTTGGTGTACAGGGAGAAGAGCAGAGGGGAAAGAACGCAGCCTTGGGGGGAACCGGTGCTGATGGTCCGAGAGGCTGAGACATGTTTCCCCAGCTTCACCTGCTGCTTCCTGTCAGACAGGAAGTCTGTGATCCACTTGCAGGTGGAGTCGGGCACGTGCAGCTGGGAGAGTTTGTCCTGCAGCAGAGACGGGATGATGGTGTTGAAGGCAGAGCTGAAGTCCACAAACAGGATCCTGGCGTAGGTTCCTGGGGAGTCCAGATGCTGGAGGATGTAGTGGAGGGCCATGTTGACAGCGTCGTCCACAGACCTGTTGGCTCTGTAGGCGAACTGCAGGGGGTCCAGGAGGGGGTCGGTGAGGGACTTCAGGTGGGACAGGTGGGAGTGAGAGCTTGTTGGGGAGTGTCAGGAAGAGGGCCCAGGAATAAGTTTAAGAATATTGATACCTAGTGATGGCGAGATGAAGCTTTATGAAGCATTGAAGCTTTCCATCCATTTGTGCCAGACACGGCCGAAACTTCATGGTGCTTAATTTGCTCTACTGCGCCACCAAGTGGTCAATAAATGAAATGACACCATGGCTTTGGTGTGTGAAGCATTTAATTGAATGAATGAATGATGTTTGTGATGCGTGATACATAACTTATGATCATATTAATATCATATTGGGGTCAATGTGGTGCAGGGGTATAGAGGGTGTGCTCGGAACCGCAAGGTTGGTGGTTTGAGCCCCGGCTGCCCCATGTCCCATGTTGAAGTGTCCCTGAGCAAGACACCTGACCCCTAATTGCTCCCCGGGCAAAAATGTAATGTAAGTCGTTTTGGATAAAAGCGTCAGCTAAATGACCTGTGATGTGTCTGTCTTTATGATACAATGGCGGGGTCAAAAGGGAAAGTGGAAACAGACACTTCCCATTTTAAAATACCAGAAATAAGAAGAAAGACAAGCAATATGCAGTGTCAGATTTATTTACAATATATTATGCTAGTTATTAGTAACATATTACTATGTGCATACCTTATTGTGAGAGATCAGCTCAAAATGTCCCCAGACAGGAGAAAATCTCTTTCCTGTTGGTTCCATCACAGAAAAAAGAAGCTCGAATAGTTTGTAAACAAACGCGCAATGAAGTCTGAAGTACACAAAATGTACGAGTCCTTTTATTTTCAATCGTGCTCCAGACCCATGAACCACGTCCTGAATCAGTCACGTGGTACGGCTGGTTCGCGAGGCTTCGAACGTCACCACATACGTCATCAACACGAGCCGCAATATGCGCTTCATCAAAATCTTCCTGGGTTAAAGGCCGCCCGCGTGTTTCTGCGTCTTTACGCGTCGACGCACTGGTTTCACTTCCTGGTTGTAAAGTCTCGCGTGTGTTGCAGAGCGATTCACCTCCAGAACAACAGGTGGAGTCACGTGTTTTGTTGAAGACGACCTGGAGAGCCACGTCTATTTATTTATTGATCATAGACTTTATTGCCCCGTGCATCCACACTGCTGCTTTTCATCAAGGACACATTTGTCCCGTATTTTCCTCCACGACTTTGTCCCCCTCGTTGGTGGAGATCTCCCTCCATGAATCAGAGGCCATCCGGCGTCCTCATAGTCCGCCAATGACGGCTTGTACAAGCGCTCATATTTAAAAGCTCTTCAATCTGATCCGTTCTCTCGTAAACGTTCTTCCTTTTAATAACGGCCGTATTGTGCTGTGAAAACGGAGACGTGAGACTCCGTGAAGGACGTAGTCAGAGACCAATCACGGCTGCGTAGCTTCTGACGCTAGTCTAGAAAAATGGGTCGACGCACGCAAGGAGGTGTGAAAAGACACAAAAGGGACACCCAATGGGCTCTTGCGTGTCTCCTGGGTGTCCTTGCGTCTCTCTGAAAACCCAGCAGCATAAACTTGGCTTTACTCGACAGAAGCTTCGAAGCCTCGACGCTAACGTCACATCAGTAGGTGATAAGCGAAGCGTACGAGCGTTTACCCTCCACTACAGGAGTGATGAATTCATCCAGCAGCTCAAACGAACCTGTTTTTGTGTTGCTATGGTGATTTTTCTACACTTCGGGAATGGAAAAGCCCGATTTACGTCATCTTACCTGGAAAATTATCCGGCTAACTCAGTTAGCCACGTACGAGGAAAAGGGCCCTGATTTAAACACCTCACCGCCACGGGTTAAAGGAGTAAAAAAGTATGATTATTTGTAAAATGATTGTTGGTGATAATCCAGCTCTGAATCATCCTCTCGAGTTTATAATAGAGAAACAATAGCAAACATGAAGCTTCCTGTGGTCACTACACAGGAGCCCAAACACTGCTGTGTTTCTCCTAGTAACCACGGCGACAGCAGCGGATCCTCCTATGGTGCAGTGCATGGTTGCTAATTGGGCCCATTAGTGAAGGCGGTCTGAGCCTCCAGAGCGTCCAAATGTCCACAGACTCCCCCGGGACTCATTACTGTCCAACGATACAGTAAACATGTTGTGGTACGTATCCATGTCCGCCCCAACAAGGACGATCAGCAGAGCTTTGACATCCAGGAGGCCTCTGCAGGTGAGGTCGTGGGGGGTTTTAAACTTCAGCAAGTTCAGAGTTTACAAAAATACTACCTGAAATCAGCGGTTCATTCATACTGGAAACATAACACGTTGTATACAGGAATCAGGAAACATTTTACATTTACCAAAATATGTCAAACATACAAGGAATTTGTCTTGGCGGTTAGTGCGCGACAGTAGACAGACAAGACAGCAGTGCACAAGTAATAAAATAAAGTAGAATGAGATGCTAATGCAATGGGTTAGTAGAATAAGGCTATGGGTTAGTATAAAACAAGGGAATAAAGTTACAAATTTTAAATATTAAAAAAGTTAAAAAGCAAAATAACGAAAAGTAAAAACAAGTAACAAAGTGACAAGTGACGACAAGTGATGAATTGCAGTTAAAGTGGCAAACCTGTATAAGTACAGTATAAGTACAGTATAAGTATACAGTATAAGTATACAGTATAAGTATACAGTATAAGTACAGTACCTGTATAAGTAAGAAAGAGTCAAGTCGTGGGAAGTTGGAAGAAATAACTTGTTTCTATCCAGATTGGCTGCACAAATTGCACCTTCGGGATCATAAAGACGAACATGTGACACAAACACACACAGAAACACAGACATAATAAAACATATGGCACACGTTGCATTCTATCAGCGCCCCCTGCTGGATGGACACACTGATCTTTGACATCTCTCGTTCTGTCAATATTATTTCATAAAAGAGTCAAAGGGAAGTCCGTCATAAAAAAGGTTCAAATAAATTAGAATATAATTACGGTATGATATTTTTTAAACTAGAATGTCATAGTATAGTACGTCAATAAAAAAGTCATACAAAATATCGTATTTGTCATTCAAATCAAATATTTCTTAAAATTGTTGTAAAGACAATGTCCTTTATTCTCATATTAACAATACAAACAAACCCAAATTATATAAATTGAGATGTTCCTCGTTATCTTCATTCATCTTTTTCATAATAGGTTTATTGCTAAACATCATGTGAACAATCAGTAATGTGTTGTGTCCGTCTCCAGGTGTCAGCATGGCACTGTCACACGGTTCATGACATCATCACCATTAACATTCATTCATAGAAGCTGCTGATTGACAGGTCTCTGATAGACCTCAGGGGTCAAGGGACACATTTTTCTCTACCTCTGTCCCAGTTCTGGTATTGTTAGGGAAACTAAAAACTACTACCCGTTATCCTAGTAGCATTTATTGGTCTACTGGTCTATATGCCCGGCAGCGCTTGCAGAGTCGCACTAACGAGCCAGAAGGCCGATCCATTGACAGGGTTCCTAAAAGGAGAACATATATTTTACATATTTTCTGCTGTACAGTATATTGGGGAGGACCGATTGGTATTTTCGCAATATTGGGAGGCACACAACCCCCCCAAAGAATGCGTGCTTACGCCGTTGCCGAATAATTCACATTTTACTAAACGTAGTCACGCGAAAGTGAACGAGGCAAACAAATCCTTCCCGTTTCCTCTTATGAGCCCATGCAGGTCACGTGAAAAATGATTCAAAGACTTGTACCCAGCAGATGAACAAATCATTCACCTCCCGATCGTATCTTCGGATCGATGATTCGTTCATCTGCCGGGTCTTTGAATCATTTTTCACGTGACCTGCATAGGCTCAGTAGTACCCAGTCGGGAAGTGAACGAATTAATGAACGAATCATTTCTGTTTCCTTGACTGAGCCAATGCAACAGTCCCAGTGCGCGGCCATGAGGAAATGAACGAATCTCTCTTTGAGAGGACTCGCTACTCCCGAGTCCTTGTAAGGATTCGTTCAAAATGAAAGAATCGTTCATGAACGACACATCACTACTCGTCCAGCGGACCCCCCCCAATGTCTAAACCATGGTTACACCCTTGCTTCTGAACCTTTTCCCTGATGACATGAGTGGGTTGGGTTCTTGCTGATGTTGCTAGCCTCCTTGTAGACGGCTACCATACGTATACAGCTAGCATGCTAGCACACACTGTGTCAACAGTCGGGAGCTTGGTCCCTATGATCCCTTGGGCTGTTTTACTACCTGGGCCAGGTCTCTCCGGTTTTCTGTCGTGCAGCTGGTGTACCACATGGTGGCGCAGTGGCAGAGAATTGACTTAATGGTGCTCCTGTAGAAGTTGACCAGGAACTGAGTTGGGCTTGGTTTAATTTCTTCAAGAAGGAGAACTTCTGTTGGGCTTTCTTCACCAGGTGGTAAATGTTGATGGGCAATTTGAGATCCCATGTGATGTGGATTCCCAGGAATTTTACTTACACTCCTAACTGTTCGTGTGGTCAATCCACGACACAAGGCAGGATGGATCCGTGCTGTCATGTTGTTTAATCCACATTCTGACGGATCATCTGAATGTTCAGCTGGAATGATACACATCAGACCAGGCAACGTTTTTACATCTTCTATTGTCCTTTGTGGTCAGTTTCCTGTTAGCTGACAGGAGGGACCTCCGGTGTGGTCTGCTGCTGTAGCCCGTCTCCTTCCAGGTTCCAAGTGTTGTGCGTTCAGAGATGGTGTTGTAATGAGTGGTTATTTGAGTTCTTGTTGCCTTTCTACCATGTGGAACCAGTCGGCCCGTTCTCCTCTAACCTCTCACATGAACACGGCTTTTTCACCACCCAACTGCTGCTCACTGGATATTTTCTCTTTTTGGGACCGTCCTCTGTGAACCACAGAGATGGTTGTGTGTTTAAATCCCAGTAGATCAGCAGTTTGTGACGTATTCGGCCAGCATGTCTGCACCAACAACCATCCACGTTAAAGTCACTTAAATCTCCTTTCTTCCCCAGGGGATGTTTTAGGGTTGGGTTAAGCGCTTATTGATGAGTCAAGGAGAGCTCATTAACCTCCGAGTCCCAGCAGTCGAACCGAGAGGTCCTTAATCCCGGCGTCCTCCCATCTACAGGGCTCTTGGCCAATCAGCATGCAGGAATAACGTCAACAAGCAGAAGGCCCCAAAGGGAGGAACCGGTGATTTGATTCCACAGTTCAAACCTCGGAGGAGAGCGTCTTGCTTCCGCTGAAGTACTGCTCGTTTATTGTCAAGGATTCAATATTACAACGTGTTAATTGTTAGATTTCTCTACATGAACAAAGCTGTGGACTCGAGACACAGCATTATATTATGTTTATTTATATTTCATAAGACCTATAGAAAATAATTGCAAGGTGCAAAAGGTGGAGAAATGACAGACCTTCAGATTTGGTTCATTGTCAGGATAAAATGTAAATTGAAACTAGACACATCTGGGATATTTATATTTGATACATTAGTTAAACAATAAATATTATAATTCATTATTAGTTCATATGTTTAGCTCTAGAAAACAAGATTATTTTTTTAAGTGTTATAATAACAAGTGAACTTAAATAATGATTCTGACCAGTTCCAACCGGTTTCAGCCAATCAGAGTGCTGCTGCGTTTAGGATCAGTCTTCCTGTGGGACGTTTGTGCTTAGGGTATAATAAGAAGACCCGAGTTCCTCCCGACAACCATCTGAGGAACTTCAGCAGGTAGGAATGTTTAACATTTCCTTTTATTTGTCTTTTAAAATATTTTGTTTAATCTTCAGTTTCTTTTAAAATATGTAAAACGTTCTGAAAAGACATCTCAAACAAACCCAAAGGTTTGATTTCTCCATTTTCTGTCATGCTATTATTGTGAAATATCACTTCCCTACAAGTGAATAATTAGAATGAAATGAAGTGGAGTTCTCATTGAAATCCAACTATACTTTGAGTATTAATGCGTTTTAAAGTTATGGGTTTTTATACGAGAACATGTGCATTGCTGAAATATTAATATCTTAATTCATTGATATTACCATATTTTCTTATTTAGTAAGACATTAAGGATTATATGCTTTCATTCGATACAAATTCCAATAATATTAGAGAATTGACTTAATAGTATAAACAATGTATTTAGGGAAAGGCTTTTTTATTAGATAAAAATGTATTTATGTATAATTAAATCTTTAACATATTGTTGCTATTTGAGAAGATATCTGGTCTGGAAACACATTTATCCTAAAGTGTTGAGTGTTAGAGACGTTACTCCATTCACTTTAGTACCTTTTTTACTATTAGTAACTAATAAACGTGTCATTATAACGAGCTTCTTCCCAGTTGATCAGTATATAATAATATATGTAATATATACACAATGCCTCGTAAAGAATGACAATTTTTACTGTGAGTTGTCTGCAAAGAGATTCACGTAATCAGTTCTCTGAATGTTCTTGTGCTTCCTCTCAGGCCGCCGTTCTGAGCTCCAGGCAAAGCAGGCGCCTCGATGGAGGCTTCTCCGGGCCGGAACTTCTCCCACGCCTCCTTTGTGTTCAGTGGTTTCGACGGGCTGCAGAATCACCGGCAGCTGCTGGCGCTGCCGCTCTGCGCCTCTTACCTGGTGGTGCTGCTAGGGAACGGCCTGCTGGTCCTTGTGGTGCTCCGCACGGAGAGCCTGAAAGGCCCCATGTACGTCCTTATCGCCGCACTCTGTGCGGTCGATCTCCTGGCAGCGACTGCCATCGTGCCCAAGATGCTGCTTGGCATCCTCTTTGACTGGAACCGCATCTCATTGGCCAGCTGCCTGGCCCAGATGTTCTCAACCCACTTCCTGTCGTCCCTGGAGTCCACTCTGCTGCTGGCCATGGCGCTGGATCGCTACCTAGCCGTCTGCCAGCCGCTGCGTTACACAGAGATGGTGGGCGCGTCCGCCTTGTCCAGGCTACTGCTCCTCGCCCTGGTGCGCAGCGGCTCCGTCATGGCCACGCTGGTGGCGCTGGCGGGTTCGTTGCGGTTCTGTGGCTCCGACGTGATCCGCCACTGCTACTGCGACCACATGGCGCTAGTCAACTTGGCGTGCGGTAGTACGGAGAGGAACATGGTGGCAGGCCTGGCCGTGATCGTGTGCTTCGTGGGCGTGGACATACCACTCATCTTTTTTTCCTATGTGAAGATCCTCGACGCCGCCCTGAGGGCGGCAACCGCCACCGAGGATCGCAGGAAGGCGTTTCACACCTGCGGCACTCACCTGATGGTCATGATGTGTTTCTACCTAGTGGGTAGCGTCACCTTCCTCTCTCACAACCTGAACATCGCCATACCGACCAACGTCAACACCCTCATGGGCGTTGCCTACATTCTGCTGCCGGCCACCATCAACCCCGTCATTTACGGCGTCCGGACCAAGGAGATCCGCAGCGGGTTTCTAAAGCTTTTTAGCGCAAAGAGAGTTTCTGCTGCTGGCACAACCAAGACGTGACGAAGATGTTCTGTTCCGCATTACTCAGTTTGGTCTTTTCGTCTCTTTGAGTCACAGATTGTTTGTGAACTCAAACTTCTCCTCATTTACAACAAAGGAGAAGAAAGAACGGAATAAATTACTCCTGCAACTAACGGTTGATCAAACTCAGTTTACCAGTAGCTTTGTATGGTAATGTTTGTCAAGCTTTAATAGCTTTAAATGAGGCGTTATCTTTACCAAAGATTAGCTGTACATCAGCTTTCATAGTTGGCGTTAGCTTTATCAAGCGTTAGCTTTACAATAGCTCTGTACAGTTAGCGTTAGCTTTGTCAAGCCGTGCGCTGCGAAAAACGTGCAGGCTTTAATAACGGAGGGAAACATTGACATTAATAAATATAAATAGAAGGCAGATGGCTAACTACATAGCCACTGTAGCTATACAAGCAGTAAGCTATCGTCAACTGCTCCGAGGACGTCATCAGAGTGTGTAAATAAAGTTTTTCAATCGGCTAAGGCACCGAAATCAAGCACCAAAATCTATGTCGCGTTTTGGTACGGAAGATACTGGTCGTATAGGAACCGGTGCCATATGAAACACCTTTCATCAGTCGTGTCAGGGAGCAGACTGCACCACAGCTCCGGTTTTAACGCACAGACTGCAGTGTGTTTGCCACCGAGGCCACACAGACATCAACGTCTTTGCCTCCTCTGTTCTAGACTATATCAACATAGAGTACAGAGTGTGAGGATGCTGTTCATAGACTTCAGTTCAGCATTCAACACCACCATCCCCTCCAAACTGATCCACACCAAACTCAGGGATCTGGGATCAACACCTCCCTCAGTAACTGGATCCTGGACTTTCTAACCAACAGACCCCAATATGTCAGGTTAAAGAACCACACCTCCTCAACCCTCATCCTGAACACCGGTGTCCCACAGGGCTGTGTGCTGAGCCCCCCCCTCTACTCCCTCTTCACCTATGACTGCAGACCTGAAGTTTGCAGAGGACACAACGGTGGTTGGCCTCATCAGCAACCATGATGAGTCGGCCTACAGGAACGAGGTCCAGCACTTGGCTAAGTGGTGCGCCAACAACAACCTGGCACTCAACACCAAGAAGACCAAGGAGCTCATTGTGGACTTCAGGAAAACCAAAGATGGCAACCACACCCCCATCTGTGAGAGTGAAGAAGGCTCATTCGCCCCCTCAGATTCTGGTGAATTTCTACCGCTGCACCATCGACAGCATCCTCACCAACTGCATCACGCTGTGATACGGCACTTGCTCTGCTGTTGACCGGAAATCTCTCCAGAGGGTGAAAACTGCCCAGCGCATCACTGCTTCCTCACTCCCACCACCGAGACAGTCCAGCACAAAGGATGTCTGCGGAGGGCGCGCGGCATCGTGAAGGACAACTCTCACCCCAGCCATAGACTGTTTGCCCTCCTCCCCTCTGGAAGGCGCTACAGGGCCCTCCAGCCCGGAACAGCAGGTTCAGGAACAGCTTCTTCCCTGCCGCTGTCACCCTGCATCATTTTTGAATATACTTAAATTGCGAAGATAAATTTCATTTTGAGGCGTATCTAATTTGCAATCAGAGCATTTGTGAAAAGCAATCTAAAGTAATTAGGTGCCAAAAGTTGTAAAATGTATTGATAATGATTTTCCTTCCTCTGTTCAAGTGAATGAGAACAAAGCACCAGATAAAAATGCATGATATTTAGAATGTCAAATGTTCTTTAAGATCAATATATTGGTTTGTGTTCCATAACGATCTTGAAAATAATTATGAAACACACACAAACAAGTAGCCATAAACGTCCTTTTATTAATGATGCAGTGGAATAACATAGAATAACATGCAATTGACTGGCGACTGTTCCAGGGGGACCCTTGTCTCTCGCCAATGTTAGCTGGGAATGAATCCAGCCCCCCTCCATTTATGGCGTTTATGGATTAGCCGCATATAAAATGACCAACTGATTGGAATAACATACCCTGTCAAAATAAATGTTTATCCAAATATTGTTAAAAACAACATCCTGTGATGTCACAGTTCATTCAGGTACACACACACACACACACACACACACACACACACACACACACACACACACACACACACACACACACGCAAACACCTGGATTCTGAGATTAAAGACGTATTTTGTTAAATAAAAGTCGTCTTAATTCCATTCAACCATAACAGTCCATCAAAGGACCATTCTAGTGTTTTTGCACTTTTTATTTACAAATATCAACTGATAATTTTAAGAATCATTAAAAATAGATTAGATATACTTTATTTCTATTAAATTCCTCCTTCAGAGCAGCTAAACAAAATTCCTTCACTTCAAAAAGAGAAATGAGGGGATTAAATAAATGTGTTTGAATGTTTGATCTTGGTGACGATACGTGAGATACGTGAGCTAGCTAATCACAAAGGTGGATGAATAGATGAATCCATGTTGTCATTTCACATTGGTATTGATTCTTCGGTTTCGCTTCAGCAGCATCATAAACAACAAGATTCAACATGTTGAACGTTAGTTGTATATTATTTCCACCAGAGGCTTTATGAAATCACCCCGGTAACTGCTAGCTAACTATCTATTGTGTACATCGTAAAACATTCAGCCAGTGGATCTACACGGTCATGATCTAACTGTTCTTGTGATGATTAAAGGACGCAAAGTGGTCCCCCTGCTTCCCGGGGGACGTGAGGAGGAGG
>BMAF01000004.1:31000056-31072556 GCA_014132575.2 Gasterosteus nipponicus | reverse complement strand
TGAGTAACTTAGTCCCCTAACGAGTTCTGGATTATCATAAAGAGTCACACTGTGGCCACACTGATTAGTTCATTTTTATTTATGAATCACATTATATTACATCACATCACACGTCATTTAGCGGACGCTTTTATCCAAAGCGACGTACAATAAGTGGATTCAACCATAAGGACACAAACTCAGAAGAACAAGAAACAAGAAAGTGCCAGTTCCTCAAATAAGCCAATTTACAACTTGCTGTAGATAAGAACCATTATAAGTACAATTTAAGTGCTACAATTTCTTAGTCTTTTAGTCGAGGTAGAGTCTGAAGAGGTGTCACAAGTTTAACTAAGTTAAACTCAACAGAAATGAGATAAACGGTTCACTCTTTTTATCTCTGATGACATGAGAGATGAATATTATAATAAGTAAGTGAACCACTGACCCGCCTCTTGACACCACCAGCTTCACTTTGACTTTGTAGGACACGATGATGCCGAGGATCTCCTTGTTGGCTCCATCTCTCAACCTGACAAAGACAAACATCCATCAGTCACTGGTTGTCCGTCACTGCTGGAAACATTTCCACCTCCTTCAACCGAAGCTCTTCACACCATCTTGAGGCTTTCGCTCCACCTGATCCCTCTACACTAAACACCACCTCCTCTCTAACGTTCTCCACACCATCTACTCTGCCTGTGTACTCTTTTGATTGGGTTAAGTTCACGCCTGTTGGCCAAGCCCATGAGAGAGAGAGCAGGCCGTCCTCGTAGGAATCCAGAAGGTCAAATGAGCAGTCAGTGTGCTTCAGATTGTGCAGTTTGTTGTGGCGGACAAATGGGCTTTTGCTGTAATGGGATATTTTGGATAAATCCCCTCCCGACCCCCTGGATCACGACCGGTTCTTCAGATTAAAGACCTATATTATCACAGAAAGGTCCCACATAGACCCCAAATATCTTTAAAGCATCCTACAATGTCCCTAAAGTGTTCAGTCATCCTCATGCAGGCTTTGTAGGCAACACGACTGCCGCCAGACTCACAGGGTGCTGGAGGCCAGGTTGGTGTCCTCGTGCTTCAGTTTGCCGTCCAGAGCGAGGCCTCGTTTCTCTCGGTTGTTGGCCAAAAACGGAGTGAGGGTGAAAACTTTGCAGAACGTCGAGCTGGGAGCGACGACGTCACTGATGACAGAAAACCCACGTAGATGAAGCCAGATATAAACTTCTGACTGGATCCACTTCTAACTGTTTTAACTGGGAAACCAATCCTCCGTGGACCTTCAAGGGCCCAGGAAACACATCTGGATAAACTGAGCAAAGGTGACTCTAGAAAGCTCCAGAACAAGTACTCAGTGAACCTTTGGGGAGTTCTGTCTAATTGGAAGCAGAGAGAAAAGAGACTGACTCAGACTCCTCGGTGGCCACCGGGCATTTGTACTGAGCCGTGTTGAAGAGGCAGATGTCTGCATACTGTCGCACTGTGGAAACACAAATCAATAGATCGATCACTAACACAAACATACCAATCCAGAGAGAGAGGGGACTGGTGCCCTCGGGTACCTGAGATCTTCATCTTCTTCACGGTCTTGTTCGTATTGTTGGTGACGTGGACGTTGACGCTGATCGGCTCCCCATGGTAATAAATCTGAGAGAAACATATTGTTATTATGATTACTGATATTTGCATAATAACACTGGGTGTTACCTCTTTGTCCAGAGAGGCCTCCAGGTGCAGAGGTTTATCGGACATCAGAAACTGTCTGGTGGTTTCTGCCGTCGGCTGAGGGCCGGCCTTCTCCGGAGCGTACTGAACCTTTCGGATGACCAGACGCACTGAGTTCCTGCAACAACACAACGCTGATAATCGTACTCCTCCTGGAGGGAGGGGGTGTCCTTTACCTGACACCCCCCCTCTTCAGGGACATGTTGGTCTGGTCCATCTGACCGTGTCAGATTGTCATGAAGGTGAAGACTCTAGAAGGTCTCTTGTCACAGATGACCTACTGACCTCTACAACTCAGTGATACTGGACCTGACTGTTGACTATGAGCGGCACATGTTCAGATCTGGTGTGGGGCTGGTTCTGGTTCTCTCTGTGCTGCAGCCGTGTTCCTCTGTCTCTCTTTCTCTGCAGGAAGCTTTCTCCATTTTATTCACGATTTGTCTCTTGATTTTGTCAACCTTGTACCTTTTGTGGATCTTCTCTTCAACATTTTCGGCACAGAAAGCTTTCACCTCAAAGTCGACTCCACAGGCCTGAAGACAAACGAGAACGTTGAAGACATTGAGAACATTGGACTTGTGTCTCCAGCTGAGGAGCTCTTCACCGAGGTCTACCTTCCCAGTGTCCTCGGGGCCCGGCTGCAGGGTGACGGAGCATGGCAGGTTCAAAGGAATCTGAAAACACAAACACAGACATTCATTGTCTCCATCGGTGGATTCTGACAGTGCTTCTGCGTCAGACCCTTTTCAAAATAAAAGCGTCATCATACTATGCTCGATTCAGAATGCTGCAGCACGTGTATTAACAAGAACTAAGAAAAGGGATCATATCACTCCTGTATTAACTTCTCTGCACTGGCTCCCTGTTAAATCAAGAATAGATTTTAAGGTACTTCTCCTCACCTACAAGGCACTTGCTGGTGAGGCACCGTCGTATCTTAAAGAGCTTGTAACACCTTGTTGTCCTACAAGGAGCTGCGCTCCATAGATGCTGGTTACTTGTTGTTCCTGTGGTTTTAAAAAGTAGGCTGGGGGCCAGAGCCTTCAGTTATCAAGCTCCTCTTTTGTGGAACCAGGTTCCACTTTCAGTCCGGGGGGCAGATTCGGTCAGCTCTTTTAAAGTAAAACTTAAAACGTTCCTCTTTGATTGTGCCTATAGTTAGGGCTGGCTCAGGTTAGTCCGGACCAGCCCTTAGTTAAGCTGCTATCGGCTTAGACTGCCGGGGGAATTCTTAGGACACACCGAGCTCCTCTCTCACGCTCTCGTTCTACCATAATTCACGTTTTATTAATGCACATGACTAATTCAGCTTTTTTCCGGGAGTTTTTTGTGCTTTCTTCCCTATCAGGTCTCCGTAGATCGTAGTTCCGTCTGGACCCTGGTCCTGACACCTACCGTGGCCCTGCTGACACCTGCTGCGATCATCATTGTTATTATTATTTTAAATATTAATCATATTACTGTCATCATAAACGTCTTTCTGCTTTGTTCTCCTAATCCTCCTTTCTGAACGAGGAAACGCACGGTGTTCCAGGTGAAGGCGGCTCGTTACCTCAAAGGTGAACGGGTAGGCTTGATCTCCCAGTTTCTTGATCAGCCGCTCCTGAAGACGAGTCAGACTCTTCTTCTCTTCGGCCGGGGGTGGAAATGCCTGTACGTTGGCCACAAACAGGTCTTTCCGGAAGGTCAGCCCGAGGACGTCCAGGTCCTCTCGGCCGTATCGGAAGGCACAAGTCAGAGTCACAAACACTGAAACACAAGAACGAGAAACACAACTATGACCTCCGGATACATGAACAATAACTCACGTCTTATTGTTCCCACAGTGTGACATCCTGTGCAGGGAAACCGAAAGCAGAGCAGGTTTTGATATGAAAAACACTCCGGGACACTTCCATGAGGAACTCCAGAAGATATTTTAGATGAAGAGCAAACTGCATATTTAAGAGGATTTTAATGTTGAACAATTCAGGCCAAACAAAGCTCCAACAGGCTGTTTGGGATCCACTGAGAATTCATCAGGTTAATAAGAAACAAATGTCCTCGTCTGACAAATGTTAATGGCTTGTCTTACAGCTAAAACTAATTCTGATGGTACGTTCACACCAAAAGCGAAGCGAATTTTCGCTCCGCTTTACTTGCGCAAGTTTACTTTTTTTTGCTTCATTCGCGCCTGGAAGGGGGCGGACCAGCAGCCGGTCTGATGACCTGTTGTGTCGGATCGGTCGACCCATTTTTGTAGACTAGCGTCTAAAGCGACGCAGCGTCCTGCAGCACCAGGCTGTGATTGGTCTGCTGACTGCGTCCTTTACGGAGTCTCACGTCTCCGTTTTCACAGCACAATACGGCCGTTATTAAAAGGAAGAACGTTGACGAGACAACGGATCAGATTGAAGAGCTTTTAAATATGAGCACTTGTACAAGCCGTCATTGTCGGACGATGAGGACGCCGGATGGCCTCTGATTCATGGAGGGAGATCTCCACCAACGAGGGGGACAAAGTCGTGGAGGAAAATACGGGACAAATGTGTCCGTGATGAAAAGCAGCAGTGTGGATGCACGGGGCAATAAAGTCTATGATACATAAATAAAGCAACCAGCGACTTCCACACACAAAGACGTGACTCTCCAGGTCGTCTTCAACAAAACACGTGACTCCACCTGTTGTTCTGGAGGTGAATCGCTCTGCAACACACACGAGACTTTACAACCAGGAAGTGAAACCAGCGCGTCGACGCGTAAAGACGCAGAAACACGCGGCGGCTTTAACGTGTATTCACGCTGTGGCTGCAGGACGGCGGTGATGACGAGCAGAGAATCTCAACGCTGATTGGCCCTCGCTAGACAGCGTCTAGTTGAAAGTTGAAATATTTCAACTTTGGGCAAAAAAGCGATTTATTCGGTTCGCTTGTTTCGCCTTTTTGCGTCATTCGTGCCGCCCGTTTAAAATTCGTGTCATTCGTGAGCGGACGCGTCTGTGCATTGACTTTACATGGAATCTACTCGCGCGAATAATTGGCTTGTGTTTTGGCGTGAACGCACCATTACAAAACAACAGTAAGTAGAGACACTATTTGGTAGAACATTTTTATTTCTTTAGGTTTGATTGGAACCAAAAGTTATCTATAATAACGTTGTGTCACATCTCATCCAAGTCGAAGGATTATATATCAAGAAAAAGTTTTCACGACTCTTGGAAAAGTTATTTAATCTGTGGTAGGAAACACAAATATGCATTTAGATGGCAGAGTTAGGAAACTGAACCAGTCGTATGTTCTGCCTTTGAACCGGCTGGAGGTCAGATGTCTCAGATGTCTCACCTTTCCTCTCCTTCAGGTACTCTGGGTCGATCAGGACGACGCCGTCTGCAGGAAGAAGACGAAGGATCAGCTGCCTTCAAAGAGTAAAGCACCAAGCAGAAGGTTCGATGGACAACAAACCAAACACATGGAGATCAGTAACAGGTGATCTCACCAACTGGCTCCACCAGGTCTACGTGGTCCACAAAGTCCCTCTTTCCCAGATAGACGGTGAGCTGAGGGGGGAGAGAGTCAGGAGAGCAACGGCTGTCTCATGTGTGTCTCAGGTATGTTTCAGTTGTTTCAAGTGTGTTTCGGAGTTCTCAGGCATATTTCAGGGGTTTCAGGGGTGTTTGAGGTGCCTCAAGTGTGTCACATGTGTGTTTCAAGTGTCTCAGGTAAACGTTAAGGAGAAGATGACTCACCTTTCCATTGGGACTGGCTTTCTTAAACACCCTGAAAAGAGTAAACAGAGGTCAACCAAACAGATCTTAGATTCATCATCAGAGCAACGAAACATCCGAAGGTGTTTGCTATCGTTTTGTTGCCGTTTAAACTCGGCTGTATTGTTTGTGTTTGTATTGTTGTGGCGTGATGCTGGTTTCTGATTGGCTGATAGGAGTGGATGCTGACTTAGCTGAATTATTAACAAACAGTTTATGTATATTATTTCCTGTTCATGTCACAATCAATGACATTTGCATTAAAACAAGTTTCTCAAATATTTGTTTCTCCAATGTCCTCATTTTTAAGAAGTGTTCTGCCCCAAAATATATATTTTTCCATATGATTCCACATACATGTGAAGCCAAAGTGTGATCAGGTTTTCTCTGTTGCAAGTCCTGCTTTCAATCATCATCACTATCATCACCATCATCATCAGCATCAGCTTCCTGTCTCTAATGTCTTACTTTACCCCCCCGTATAAATTAGCTGCCACGGCTCCATTAGCTCTCAGCCTCCTCCTGAATGGACCTTCATCAATCAGCAGCATCAGGATTTTACTGGAAACCGCAGAGGCTCCTGGGAAAACCTTTGGTGGCTGCAAGCTGTTCATCGCCATCTTTGCAATTAACGTGTGTGACAATGTGACATCAGAATAAACTATCAATTACTCAATGATCATAATCATAACAATAATAAAGTGTACGGTGGACAATAAACATGTCCTTATACATAATTGGACTAATCATCATTCTCTTGTATTACCACTTATTACCTTCATTATTATTACTGTTATTAAAGGTAAAGCTCGGATGTGATGAACGTAATATTAATGTTTAAAGGTGAAGTGGAGAAGCTCTTATCTCAATCGATTGAAACATAAACTGACTGATCAATATCTGCTGTTGTGTCAGCTCGCTGCCTGAAGATTCCCTCGACACCATCATCATCATCATCATCATCATCCCACCTGGACGCTATGACATCAAAGGTACTAAAGGTAAAAGTCTGCAAAATAACAGATTATATACTACAGTATGATTATTGCAATAATAAGATAAAGATCCTCAACATAATGAACAGCTTCATTGATTTAAAAGGTGTCTAATGTGTTAATTTCATGTATTGGAGCTTTATTCAGGCCAGTTTTTTAAATATTGATTTAATACATATGAGAGATTGGACAGTCGTCGATGTCTTACGATGTACAGTGAGTACGGAAAGTATTCAGACACCTTTACATTTTCACTCTTTGTTTCGTTGCAGCCATTTGCTAAAATCAAAAAAGTTCATTTTATTTCTCATTAATGTGCACTCAGCATCCCATCTTAACAGAAAAAAGTTTTTGCAAATGAATTAAAGAAAATCTGAAATATCACATGGTCATAAGTATTCAGACCCTTTGCTGTGACACTCATATTTAACTCATTTAAATTTCTTCTGATCCTCCTTGAGATGGTTCTACTCCTTCATTGGAGTCCTGCTGTGTTTAAGTAAACTGGTTGGACTTGATCAGGAAGGGGACACACCTCTATATAAGACCTTACAGCTCCCAGTGAGTCAGAGCAAATGAGAATCAGGAGGTCGAAGGAACTGCACAAGGAGCTCAGAGACAGAATCGTGGCAAGGTACTGATCTGGCCACGGTTACAAAAGAATTTCTGTAGCACTCAAGGTTCCCAAGAGCACATTCCTTTAATCCTTAATGGAAGAACTCTTCCCAGACCTGAGCCGTCCAGCCACACTGAGCAATCGGGGGAGAAGAACCTTGGTGAGAGAGGTAAAGAAGAACTCAAAGATCACTGTGGCTGAGCTCCAGAGACGCAGTAGGGAGACGGGAGAAAGTTCCACAAAGTCAACTATGACTGCAGCCCTCCACTAGCCGGGGCTTTATGGCAGAGTGGCCCGACGGAAGCCTCTCCCCAGGGCAAGACATGAAAGCCTGCATAGAGTTTGCCAAAAAAACACATGAAGGACTCCCAGACTATGAGAAATGAGATTCTCTGGTCTGATGAGACCAAGATTGAACTAACTGGCGTTAATTCTAAGCGGCATGTGTGGAAAAAAGCAGGCACTCCTCATCACCTGCCCAAAACTGTGAAACATGGTGGCAGCATCATGCTATGAGGGTGTTTTTCAGCTGCAGGGACAGGACGACTGGTTGCAATTAAAGGAAAGATGAATGTGTACAGATCCAAGTACAGAGATCTCCTGGAAGAAAACCTCATCCAGAGTGCTCAGAACCTCATACGTGGCCAAAGGTTCAGCTGACCTAAACCCAATTGAGCATCTCTGGAGAGACCTGAAAATGGCTGTCCACCAACGTTCACCATCCAACCTGACGGAACTGGAGAGGATCTGCAAGGAAGAATGGCAGAGGATCCCCAAATCCAGGTGTGGAAAACTTGTTGCATCATTCCCAAGAAGACTCATGGCTGTACCAGCTCAAAAAGGTGCTTCTACTCAATACTGAATACTTATGACCATGTGATATTTCAGGTTTTCTTTTTTTAATCAAATTTCTAAATTTCAGTTTTTTTTCTGTCAAGATGGGGTGCTGAGTAACGCAAAATGAACTTTTTTGATTTTAGCAAATGGCTGTAATGAAACAAAGAGTGAAAAATGTAAAGGGGTCTGAATACTTTCCGTACCCACTGTATATACACTCACCTAAAGGATTATTAAGAACACCATACTAATACTGTGTTGGACCCCCTTTCGCCTTCAGAACTGCCTTAATTCTACGTGGAATTGATTCAACAAGGTGCTGAAAGCATTCTTTAGAAACGTTGGCCCATATTGATAGGACAGCATCTTGCAGTTGATGGAGATTTGTGGGATGCACATCCAGGGCACGAAGCTCCCGTTCCACCACATCCCAAAGATGCTCTAGTGGGTTGAGATCTGGTGACTATGGGGGCCATGTTAGTACAGTGAACTCATTGTCATGTTCAAGAAACCAATTTGAAATGATTGGAGCTTTGTGACATGGTGCACTATCCTGCTGGAAGTAGGCTTCAGAGGATGGTACATGGTGCCATAAAGGGATGGACATGGTCAGAAACAATGCTCAGGTGGGCCGTGGCATTTAAACCATGCCCAATTGCCACTAAGGGGCCTAAATTGTTCCAAGAAAACATCCCCCCCACCATTACACCACCACCACCAGCCTGCACAGTGGTAACAAGGCACGATGGATCCATGTTCTCTATTCTGTCTCTACCATCCGAATGTCTCAACAAAAATCGAGACTCATCAGACCAGGCAACATTTTTCCAGTCTTCAACTGTCCAATTTTGGTGAGCTCGTGCAAATTGTAGCATCTTTTTCCTATTTGTAGTGGAGATGAGTGGTACCCGGTGGGGTCTTCTGCTGTTGTAGCCCATCCGCCTCGGGGTTGTGCGTGTTGTGGCTTCACAAATGCTTTGCTGCACACCTCGGTGGTAACGAGTGGTTATTTCAGTCAAAGTTGCTCTTCTATCAGCTTGAATCAGTCGGCCCATTCTCCTCTGACCTCTGACCTCTAGCATCAACAACGCATTCTCGCCCACAGGACTGCCGCATACTGGATGTTTTTCCCTTTTCACACCATTCTTTGTAAACCCTAGAAATGCTTGTGCGCGAAAATCACAGTAAGTGAGCAGATTGTGAAATACTCAGACCGTCTAGCACCACCAACCACGCCACGCTCAAAATGGCTTAAATCCCCTTTCTTTCCCATTCTGACATTAAGTTTGGAGTTCAGGAGATTGTCTTGACCAGGACCACACCCCTAAATGCATTGAAGCAACTGCCATGTGATTGGTTGATTAGATAATTGCATTAATGAGAAATTGAACAGGTGTTGCTAATAGACCTTTAGGTGAGTGTAAATATGTCTTATTTTGAGTTTTTTAAACTCTCGCTAATAAATCAACTAAATAAATGTAATGAGATGCTGTTTATCATTCAAATGGGTCTAAATCTTTTAATATCTCACCTTTTAATCTGAAAGTTATTTCATCCATTTGTGAAATGAAAGAAGCTGAAAATAGATTGGAGCTAAAGTTTCCGCTCAGATGGAAACATAAAGTTAACAGTCACAGAGATCTTCAGGCCTCCTCACTGAGGAGTGAGCTGCTCTGTATGTCTGACCCATCACACTCCTCTCATTAATATTCTCCTCATTCAGCCTGCAGACACACAAACACTCCACACAGAACCTGGAGGTTCTGTGTGGAACCTCAGCGGCCTCCGTTTGAAGGAATACAGTTTACCCACAATTACCCAAGTTTAGCCAACATTCCGCAAAATGACCCTACATTGGTCAACATTACCCAGTGTTACCCGATGTTGGGAGGATGTAGTTTACTGCACCTTGAGTAACCAACATCTACTCAACTCTCTCTCTCTGAAGTTGTAAACCTACGGGAAACACTACCTTTGTACGGTCTACAGCTTTATCAACGTCCCCCGTAGCCATAAACACCACAACATCATCAATATGAAATCAACAAAGACCATGACATCACCAACAAACACGACATCACCAACAAAGACCACGACATCACCAACAAACACGACATCACCAACAAACACGACATTACCAACAAAGACCACAACGTCATTAACAAATACCATGACAGCACCAACAAAGACCACGACATTATCAACAAACACAACATCATAAACAAAGACCACGACATTACCAACAAAGACCACAACATTATCAACAAACACAACATCATAAACAAAGACCACGACATTATCAACAAACACATCATCAACAAAGACCACGACATTATCAACAAACACATCATCAACAAAGACCACAACGTCATTAACAAACACCACGACAGCACCAACAAAGACCATGACATCATCAAAAAACACCACAACATCATCGACAATCACCAACAACAAAACACGAAACAAAGACCACGACGTTATCAACAAACACGACATCACCAACAAAGACCACGACATCACCAACAAACACGACATCACCAACAAAGACCACGACGTTATCAACAAACACGACATCACCAACAAAGACCACGACGTTATCAACAAACACGACATCACCAACAAAGACCACGACATCACCAACAAACACGACATCACCAACAAAGACCACAACGTCATTAACAAATACCACAACATCACCAACAAAGACCACAACATTACCAACAAACAACATCACCAACAAACACCACGACATCACCAACAAAGACCACGACCTTACCAACAAAGACCACGACATCACCAACAAACACGACATCACCAACAAAGACCACAACGTCATTAACAAATACCACAACATCACCAACAAAGACCACAACATTACCAACAAACAACATCACCAACAAACACCACGACATCACCAACAAAGACCACGACCTTACCAACAAACACCACAACATCATCATCAAAGACCATGTCATCATCAACAAAGACCACGACATCATCATAATCAACAAACAACATCACCAACAAACACCACGACATCACCAACAAAGACCACGACCTTACCAACAAAGACCACGACATCACCAACAAACACGACATCACCAACAAAGACCACGACATTACCAACAAAGACCACGACATCACCAACAAACACGACATCACCAACAAAGACCACAACATTACCAACAAACAACATCACCAACAAACACCACGACATCACCAACAAAGACCACGACATCACCAACAAACACGACATCACCAACAAAGACCACAACGTCATTAACAAATACCACAACATCACCAACAAAGACCACAACATTACCAACAAACAACATCACCAACAAACACCACGACATCACCAACAAAGACCACGACCTTACCAACAAACACCACAACATCATCATCAAAGACCATGTCATCATCAACAAAGACCACGACATCATCAAAGAAGACCACAACATAATCAACAAACACCACGACATCATCAACAAACACCACGACGTCATCAACAATTATGCCCATCTGCCCTAATGCACACAAAGTGTAAAATGAGAGTAAATATATGAAATCACACGGTTAAATCTCTCTTGAAACATCTTGAGTCGGATGAAAACACACAATTCTTTGAAGGAGAACCATTAAACAGTATCAGAGATTATCAATAAACAACAATACAAATACTGTACAAAAACACTTCATTTCAGAGTTGTTGCAAACTCGGGGGTACTCTATAGGGTGTCAGTAAAGACCATGATCAGGATCAAGATCAGGTCATGTTTAAAGTCTGTTCAGAATTCATAATAACAGTGAAGGGAAGTGACTTTTTCCTTTTCCTAATCAAGAATGAGTAATGAGTAATATGATCGGAGTAATTCGATTAATCTATTACACTCCTCTCCGTCTGTTTCCTGTCTGTCCGTGCTATCAAAATAAGAGGCCAAAAAAAGGAATAAGAAGAAGAAAACAACATCAGTGCTGCTCATCCTGACGTTACACTGCTGGATGTTCTGACAGAACGCTATGTGATGTTCTACCAACACACACACACACACACACACACACAGCAGAATGATGAAAATGAACCACAAACACCGACTAAATCAAATTACCTGGTTCCTTTATCTCCCATCCTGACGAAAATGACAAGTCAACAGACGGAGAGATGATGAAGGAGGAGGAAGAGGAGGAGGAGGAGGAGGAGGGATGCTGTCACCGTGGAAACTGAGGGGAGGATGTCTCTCTCTCTCGCTCAGGAAGTCGTCGTCATGCCGTCAGATTCTCCTCAGCAGGAGGAAAAACCTCCATCTGAGCTCCAACTGAACAAGCGACTGATTCCAGCACTCTGCCCACCCACCCACCCACCCTTCCTGTCCTCTCGCTCCCTCCCCCCGCTCTCTATTCACACTCATTAGCAGCAAAGTGTGATAAAATATGAAAACCACCAGAGGGCTGGTTTTATTCCAGTCGCTGACATGTCAGCTCGACCGACCTTGAGCAGCAGAAATATAAATAAATATAAATATATATGAACCACAAGTTGGAGACGAGTGGACGTGCTTCACAGAGACGTCTGTACGGAGGCTGAAAGGTGCCTGATGCTGGTGCTGTGGAGCAGCTCCTAGATTTTGAAAACTTTGATTTTGAAAAACCATAGCATCTATCAAAATAAAAGGGATAAATTAAGTGATGCTAATTGCCACAGTTACGGATGTACAAATGAACATATTTCTGTTAATTACTAATCAGTATTTCCTCATTTCAGATCAAAGAGGTCAGATCGAAGGCAGCAGCTTTCTGCTTCCTCATTAATGACTTGAGTGTGAAACCGCCTGGAGCTTCATCATCTTCACCTTAAAAAAACCCCAGACAAACAACTGTTGACAAGCAAAGCTAACAACCCAATGGTGTCTCCAGTGTCCTCTGCTGTGTGAACACACAAGATCAGAACCAACAATATAATGCAGATTATTATGGAGAGATTTGTTATTATAGGGTAAAAAACATCTTGGGGATAACACATATATTATTATAGATACATAGCTATAATAATACGTTTTCTCCTGGAGTGCATATCATTTAATTATTTAATAACTTATCACAACTGATCTTTAACCAACTCTCCTCCTATCTCCACCATAACAACCTCCTTGACCCCCACCAGTCAGGCTTCAAGGCCGTTCCACAGAGACTGCTCTCCTCGCTGTCTCAGAGCATCTCCACACTGCTAGAGCTCCTCTCTCTCCTCTGTCCTCATCCTTCTGGACGTCTCTGCTGCATTTGACACAGTCAACCACCAGATCCTTGTCTCCTCCCTTCAGGAACTTGGTGTCTCAGGCTCTGCTCTCTCCCTTCTCTCGTCCTACCTCGACGGCCGCACCTACCGGGTAACCTGGCGAGGATCTGTGTCGGAACCTTGTCCTCTTACTACTGGAGTTCCCCAGGGTTCCATCCTGGGTCCCCTCCTCTTCTCGCTCTACACCAACTCTCTCTGCGCTGTCATTCACTCGCATGGCTTCTCCTACCACAGCTATGCCGATGACACCCAACTAATTCTCTCCCTCACTCACTCGGATCTCTGCCTGTCTGACTGACATCTCAGTGGATCCGCCCACCATCTGAAAATCAACCCCGACAAGACGGAACTACTTCTCTTTCCGGGAAAAGATTCTCCTTCACAGGACCTGACTTTGAGACTCCGTGTTAACGCCCACTTTGACTGCAGGAACCTCGGCGTGACGTCGACAGCCGACTCTCCCTGACTCCAACATCACTGACAGCACGATCCTGTAGATACACGCTCTACAACATCAGGAGAACACGTCCTCTTCTCACTCAGAAGGAGGTACTGATTCAGGCTCTTGTCTTCTCCCTCCTGGACTACTGTAACTCCCTCCTGCAGGTCTCCTGCTACCACCATTCCACCTCTGCAGCTCATCCAGAATGCAGCAGCTCCACTGGTCTTTAACCTTCCTAAGTTCTTCTCCTCCACTCCTCCGCTCTCTTCACTGGTACCGGTGGCTCATCCAGTTCTAAACATGGTGCTCACGTACCATGCTGTGAATGGATGGGGTCCAGCTTACATCCAGGACCTGGTCCAACCCGACACCCCGACCTCTGACCTCTCCGCTCTGCATGTGATAAACTGCTTGTTCCTCCTGAGAGCAAAACACTCCACTAGATCTCCACTCTTTGCTGTCCTGCTCCTAAATGGTGGAAGGAGGTCTCTGAAGACATCAGGACCACAGAGAGCCTTCACATCTTCAGACTAAAGACACACCTCTTCAGACTCTACCTCCACTAACACACTAACTAACTGTAGCACTTACATTGGACTTATAATGGTTCTTATCTACAGCAAGTTGTAAACTGGCTTATTTGATGAAATTGCACTTTCTTGTTTCTTGTTCTTCTGAGTTTGTGTCCTTATGGTTGAAATGTTCTTATTGTAAGTCACAATAACAACTATTCCTCTGCATTTAGAAAAACAAGTGTATATTTATTCATTTTTTGTCATTTGACAAGTAAACAAATGGATGGCATTAAAACACATATTAAAAGTAATAAATATTTGTCAGTTTTGATCAGGGCTGAAGTTTGAAAAAACCCAAAACATAAACATTCTGTGGAATTGGAAAAACACACTTTTATGGCAGTTTTTTTTAAAGTAACCATCAGATGTAAAATGACTCACAACAGTTAAATGTTCGTCCCTTTGTTCGTTGTCCCCCTTTAACAGTAAAAAAGCATAAAAATTTCATCCATTTCATCCAATCAGCAAATAGCTTAAAAACACAATCGTTCCTTTTGGCAGCTCTATGATCCGTTTATGTCGTCACGACGGGACCTCTGGACTGGTCTGCTCAGATGTCACTCCAGAGGACGGCCCGCCTACTTTTATCCACGCTCACGACGTATTCGCCAGACAGCGACCAGGCCACGGCGCTGATAGAAGAACTAGAGAAGGGAGAATTAGTATATATGAGGGGTTCCTCAGGGAAGCATCACGGGGCCTCTGACCTTAACATCTGGACTCGTTACCTGTGTCTGTCAGGGAGGCGGGTCTCCAGGTTGCCAGTTGATACGTTCCAGATGTAAACAGCACCGTCTGCCGATCCGGCCGCGAGGAAGCAGCCATCCGGACTGAAAGAGGGACGACATAAAAAAACATGTTCTTAATTAATGACGTATATGGACACACAAAATGTGTGTGTTGTTGCAGACAACGAGTAATGACTTACATGGCGCAGTTTCTATTGCATCTACTGGTTTTATTTATACGGTTTCTACTGGTTGAGCTTTGAATGGTTCTACATCCACAGGTTTTGTTTCTGCTGGTTCTACTTCCGTTTCAACTGTTTTGGATTCTAATCATTTTTTATTGGCCGGCGTTAAAGGTTTGTGATAATTCAGCAGCTGGTCCTGTGGAACCTCAGAGGAACCAGCGGGGAACCGTGTCCATCCGCTTCACTGTCTGTCTCTCTGTATGTGTCTCTCTGTCTCACTGTATATCTGTCTGCCCTCTGTCTGTCAGCATCCTGGTCCTGCCGTTGCTATGGAAACAGCAGGAGGTGAAGCAGCTTTTCTCTGTTTTTCGACCACAAACATCGATTGACGTCGGATCAAAAGGAAACACAGTAAACTTATGATGAACCTCTTAGCGTTATCAGAAGTAGGGAGCCTCACCTGATCACAGCTTTGCTGCTGTCGCTGCCACATTTAAATCCCTCGGCTCTGAGACACAATCACAGAATCAGTAAATATGATTCATAACAAACAATAAATGACGTCATCACAGTGGGACGTTTGCTCCTCACCTGAAGCACACACGCTCGTTGCTTCGCCCCCTCAAGTCGACCAGCTGGAGGCAGTCGTCACGGCAACAGCTGAGCAGATGACGATGGTCAGAGCTGATGTCCAGCGAGGTGACTTTCCCCTGAGCAGGAAGCTCCTGGACGCATCGCAGCAGCCTGAGGACGACCGGATCAGTTAGAACGCAACAACAATGAAACCACAACAAGAACATTAGATAAAACTGATCATTTATGAGCAAGGGGAGACGCTGGTGTGTGATTGGAGGACAGAGCTGTCAATCATCAGCTGGTTCACACTCCGATGGCCCAAGAGGGGAAGGGGGACGTTGGCTGAGCTGTTGCTTAGTAACAGAGGGAGACGAGGAATTGCCATAGCAACGGCTGGTAAGAAGAATGAGAGGATGACAGGGTTCAAATCTACGGTTTCTACTGTTGGTGAAGAGGAGGAGGTGATGAAGAGGAAGAGAGGAGAAGGTGATGAAGAAGAGGAGGTTGTGTTGAAGAGGAGGTGAGGGGAGGTGATGAAGAACTCTGAGGAGTCAAAGTGTGATGAAGAGGAGGAACAAACCAGGTGCTGAGGAAGAAGAGGAGGTTGTGTTGAAGAGGGAGGAGGTGATTGAGAGGAGGCGATCAGCTGATGGATCAGTCACTGGTCGGGTGAAGAGGAGTCATTGATCAGCTATGGATCAGTCACCTGGTCAAGTACTGATTAGTCATTGATCAGCTGGATCAGTCACTGGTCAAGTACTGATTAGTCATTGATCAGCTATGGACCAGTCACTGGTCAGGTAAGATTAGTCATTGATCAGCTATGGATCAGTCACTGGTCAGGTACTGATTAGTCATTGATCATTGATCAGCTATGGATCAGTCACTGGTCAGGTACTGATTAGTCATTGATCAGCTATGGATCAGTCACTGGTCAGGTACTGATTAGTCATTGATCAGCTATGGATCAGTCACTGGTCAGGTACTGATTAGTCATTGATCAGCTATGGATCAGTCACTGGTCAGGTACTGATTAGTCATTGATCAGCTATGGATCAGTCACTGGTCAGGTACTGATTAGTCATTGATCAGACTCACAGGATCAGTCACTGTCAGGTCAGTCTGATGCTTCAGGTCCTGTCTTCGTCTGGTCACCACCTGATGAAGACAATTGAACTCGCTCTGCTGTCACCTTCCTCCTGTGACCCGTCAGGGTCAGCTGAGAAAGGGAGACGAACAAGTGAGACAGACGAGTGGCGCCATGTGGAAGTCTTCATAGAACAGATGGTCACTCTCTGGTTACCTTGGCAACAGAGTCGTCCAGACGCCACAACAAGGCCGACTTATCGTAGGAGGCCGCGAGGATCCTGAAGCCCTGAAAACGTTTTCATTAATCATTTGGAATGTTGAAATAAATCACAGAACAAGATTAAGCCCCTCCCCCAGACAGGTGACCTCACCATGGGGTCAAACTCGATGCAGGTGATCCCCCCGGTGCTGCCGTCCAGGGTGGTCCTGTGAGTCAGCGAGCCTGGTGACATCATCACAGGTCAGTGAGGTCATCGCGATGACAAAACGTCAGAGTAGTGGCCACACTCACCTGATCGGACCTCCCACACTTTGACCTCTCGGTCCGTCCCCCCCGTCGCCAGCAGGTGAGAGCTGGAGCTGAACCTCACGGCGTTAATGCCCTGCTCATGGGCCTCCTGATGGGGTAGATACACTTCATGTACTTATACACACTGCTGTAGAAGACCTATTCTGCCCCTGATTGGCTAAAACTCGCTGCCATCGTTGGTTTGATTGGCCGTGAATCGGAAACAAACCAATCAAAGTCAGAGGAGGGCGGGTCTCTTGGCGGAGTGTCGATTTGAAAGAATGACGGAGGCAGTTTCAGGTACCTCCCCCCCACTCGGTACACACCAAGTGTGTACTAAGTGTGTACCAAGAGTGTACCGAGTGTGTACCGAGTGTGTACCGAGAGTGTACTGAGTGCATTACCAGGACTTGCAGCGCCCTCACAGGGACTCGAGCGTACAGATTGACCCTCACAGGCAACACCAGGTCCTCCTCCATGCTGCATACAGAGTGGCCCCGCCTTCTCCTGCTGACATCACAGTCATATGACTAACCTGGTCCAACCACACAGAGAAGATCAACATGGAAGGAGGACTCACTGGAAGAGGTCTCTAAAGGAGGACAGGATCCTGGGAGAGGACGCAGACAAGGACCTGAGACAACCAGAGGAGACCCGCGATGAAGATGACGATCAAATAAATCCATAATAATCAATAAGCTCAGAAATGTCCTTGTGAACCTGAACAGTCGGCTGTGACCTCGCTCTCTGGACTCCAGCTGGAGGTCACACTTAGGAGACGTCGATCTGGAGCTCGGAGCGCTGAAACAACTAGAAATATCAAACCAGCATCAGGCACGTTGCCACGACAACTATCACCGTCAATGTCGACATATTTAAAATACTTATACATATATGCTCCATCTTGAGATATTCAGACTTCACTAAAATGGTTGCAGGTGGATCTCACCTTTCCACGGTGACCTTTGACCTCATAGCAGACTGCAGCTCCTTCTGCAGGTGAGCCTCCCGAGCTCTGGTGACAACAGAGACAGAGGGGGGTATCAGATGTGAGAGGAGGTTCAGGTGTCAGGGGAGGTTCAGGTGTCAGGGCAGGTTCAGGTACCTAGACCTGCGTTGGTTGCGGCTGTTCATGTGGGCGGCGGCCTGCTGTCTCTCCTGGATCATGGTCTCCAGAAGACGATCCCCACGGAGCTTCTCCTCCCGGAGCTCCGCCTCCTCTCGTCTCCAAAGCTCCAGCAACTCATCGTACTTCGTCTTCAACGCAGCGTTCTCCAGCTGAACCTGCTCCACCCGCTGCTGCAGCACCCTGCGGGAATCAAACGCACTCGCCAGCCGGAGCTCCTCCTCCTTCAGTCTGACCACACAGATGTTGTCATTTAGGAGAAAAATGAAGGATACATATACACACACACACACATATATATATATATACACACACACACATACTGTATGGACCACTATACTACATGTAGTATAGACTAGTATATGCCCCACTATACTACATGTAGTATATACTAGTATATGCCCCACTATACTACATGTAGTATATACTAGTATATGCCCCACTATACTACATGTAGTATAGACATATATGCCCTCACTATACTACATGGTCCTACATGAAGTATATGACCCATACTACATATAGACTGGCCCCGCCCCACTATACTACATGTACATGTAGTATATGCCCCACTATACTACATGGTCTAGTATACCTATACTAGTATACTACATGTAGTATATGCCCTACTACACTACATGAAGTATATCCTACTATACTACTAGTATAGGCCCTACTATACTACATGTATATGCCCCAATATACTACATATAGTATATATACATGTAGTATATGCCCTACTATACTACATGTAGTATATACTAGTATATGCCCCACTATACTACATGTAGTATATACTAGTATATGCCCCACTATACTACATGTAGTATAGTATATTGCCCTACTATACTACATGAAGTATATGCCCTACTATACTACATGTAGTATATACTAGTATGCCCTACTATACTACATGTAGTATACGCCCTACTATACTACATGTAGTATATGCCACTATACTACATGTAGTATACTATACTACATGTAGTATATACTAGTATACGCCCCACTATACTACATGTAGTATATACTAGTATACGCCCCACTATACTACATGTGGTATATACTAGTATACGCCCCACTATACTACATGTAGTATATGCCCTACTATACTACATGAAGTATATGCCCTACTATACTACATGTAGTATAGATGTGGTATATACACTAGTATACGCCCCACTATACTACATAGTAGTATGCCCACTATACTACATGTGGTATAGACTAGTATACGCCCCACTATACTACATGTGGTATAGACTAGTATACGCCCACTATACTACATGTGGTATAGACTAGGTACGCCCCACTATACTACATGTAGTATAGACAGTATACGCCCCACTATACTACATGTGGTATAGTAGTATACTGTATACTATACATGACTAGTATACGCCCCACTATACTACATGTGGTATAGACTAGTATACGCCCCACTATACTACATGTGGTATAGACTAGTATACGCCCCACTATACTACATGTGGTATAGACTAGTATACGCCCCACTATACTACATGTAGTATAGACTAGTATACGCCCCACTATACTAGTATAGACTACCCCACTATACTACATGTAGTATAGACTAGCATACGCCCTACTATACTACAGTAGGCTCCTACTATACTACACATGTAGCATACGCCCACTATACTACATGCTGCTGCAGCATAGCATGTAGTGTAGACCTACTATACTACACAGTACAGACTAGAGACTGTATATAGACAGAAAATGTAGTATAGACTATGCCCACTATACTACATGTAGTATAGACTAGTATAGCCCTACTATACTACAGCATATAGACTAGTATACGCCCTACTATACTACATGTAGTATAGACTAGTATACGCCCTACTATACTACATGTAGTATAGACTAGTATACGTCCTACTATACTACATGTAGTATAGACTAGTATACGTCCTACTATACTACATGTAGTATAGACTAGTATACGCTCCTACTATACTACATGTAGTATAGACTAGTATACGTCCTACTATACTACATGTAGTATAGACTAGTATACGTCCTACTATACTACATGTAGTATAGACTAGTATATGCCCTACTATACTACATGTAGTATAGACTAGTATACGTCCTACTATACTACATGTAGTAGGGCTGTCAAGATGTGCAAGCATCAGACCTGCGAGCAGCGTGTGACCTCCTCACCTGTACTGCTGCTCCTCCAGAAGAAGTTCTCTGGTCCTGGTCTGCTGCTGCAGCTCCAGCACCTGATAGGCCAGCTTAGAACAGGAAGCACAGAAGAAGAGATCAGCCCCTCTTTAACATCTCAAACATTACCTAACATCCACTATTGTTTCTTCAAAATGGAATCAACATTGATACATTACATCACACGTCATTTAGCTGTGGCTTTTATCCCCCCCCGCAGAAGGCTTAGACTAAAACTAAAAATATTCCAACTGGTTTTTCTGTTTGTCTCAGAAAGCATCCGGGTGCTTCTCTGTGCGTGTGCACCTCTCCTGAAGTCTTCCTCAGCTGCTCGTTCTGCTGACGCAGAGACGGGACGGAGCAGCCGTCAGAGGAGACGTCTGCAGGACGTCTGGAGGCACAAAACAAACACACCGTCATGTTTGTCATCGTCATCGTGTCAGAGGTCAGGTGACTCCAGGTGTATCAGCAGGCGAGCTACCTGGGGGAGCCGCTCAGGATTCCTTTGGTCAGCCGGGTTTTCTCCAGCAACCGATTGTCTGAAAGCAGAGAGCAGTCAGAACTGGTCCTGGTTCCTACTGGGTCACCTGTAGAACCCGACACACTAACCTCAGCTGAGCTACAGGCCGCCATCAGCGCTGCATGCTACATCAGTTATGCTACATGCTAACATCAGCTACGCTACATGCCGACTTCAGATTAGAGCTCAGCTAAAATAGATGCCACTCTCAGCTGCTTTACATGCGGTAGCATGCTATGCTACATGTTAACATCAGCTAAGCTACCATCAGCTACGGCTGGTGAAGTACAGCAGAAGCACATCAACGGTTTGGTGGCTCCTGTTTCACCGCCACACCAGATTCCATCCAAAATATGACCAGTTTAAGATTTATCGGATTTAGATTTTTTAGGGTAAACCTGCACTTTTGGGTGGAATTTATTTATTATTAATCATCTGTTTAAAGCGGCATGATGATGATGATGATGATGATGATGATGATATGAGTCACTGGCAGAGGAAGTGGAACAGTTTAGTTTTCGGACTACTTCCTGTTCAATAGGAATATAAAGTTAGTCACTTTACATACTGTCTCTCAGCTCAACCAGACTCCATTGAGAATATGTCAGTTTTAGTTCAAGCAGAGTTTAGTAGTAACGGCGACGGAACCTGGAGGAAATGTTCAGAGGCAGAGAAATAAAGAGTGACGCCGAGTACGAACGTGGGCGGTGATCGGATCCTTTCTCAGAACGGCATAAGTCGATCTCAGTTGGGTAAATGTAACGTAACGTTAAATGAGTGTCTTTGTGACCCCGAGTTTGCGTACATGTTTTTTTCTAACTTTATTGACAATCCAGCAGATCACAGCAACTTGCAAGCAGCGCAGCGTCTTAAATAAAGTGATGTATGTCTTAATGCGGGGCGGCGTGGTGGTTATCTGGGTCTCCTCACAGCAAGAAGGTCCTGGTTCCACTCCGCCCAGAGGCCTTTCTGTGTGAGTCTGCATGTTCTCCCCGTGTCTGCGTGGTTCTCTCCGGGTTCTCCGGCTTCCTCCCACAGTCCAGAGACCTGCTCTGGGATCAGGTTGGTTGGGGACTCTAACTTGCCTGTAGGTGTGTGAGTGTGTGTGTGTCTCTTGGCTGGTGACCCGTCCAGGATGAACCCGTCTATCACCTGAAGTCTGCTGGGATGGACTCCAGCCCCCCAAGACCCCGTGTGCAGGATGAGCCGTGTGAAGATGGATGGATGTCTTAATGCGCGGCTTTAGAAATGAACACAAAGGGATTCTATATTTCCTTATAAGGTCTGAAACGGGTCGTTTGGACTGACTTCTGCCCCCCCGGCCTCTGATTATCGCCACGGGTCACCAGTCAGCCCGCTGGTCACCAGTCAGTCCGCTGGTCACCAGTCAGCCCGCTGGTCACCAGTCAGCCCGCTGGTCACCAGTCAGCCACCAGTCAGCCCGCTCGTCACCAGTCAGCCCGCTGGTCACCAGTCAGCCCGCTGGTCACCAGTCAGCCCGCTGGTCACCAGTCAGCCCGCTGGTCACCAGTCAGCCCGCTGGTCACCAGTCAGCCCGCTGGTCACCAGTCAGCCCGCTGGTCACCAGTCAGCCCGCTGGTCACCAGTCAGCCCGCTGGTCACCAGTCAGCCCGCTGGTCACAGTCACCAGTCCAGCTGGTCACCAGTCAGCCCGCTGGTCACCAGTCAGCCCGCTGGTCACCAGTCAGCCCGCTGGTCACCAGTCAGCCCGCTGGTCACCAGTCAGCCCGCTGGTCACCAGTCAGCCCGCTGGTCACCAGTCAGCCCGCTCGTCACCAGTCAGCCCGCTGGTCACCAGTCAGCCCGCTGGTCACCAGTCAGTCCGCTCAGTCACCAGTCAGCCAGTCAGCCCGTCACCAGTCAGCCCGCTGGTCACCAGTCAGTCCGCTGGTCACCAGTCAGTCCCCGCTGGTCACCAGTCAGCCCGCTTCGTCACCAGTCAGCCCGCCGTCACCAGTCAGCCCGCTGGTCACCAGTCAGCCCGCTGGTCACCAGTCAGTCCGCTCGTCACCAGTCAGCCCGCTCGTCACCAGTCAGCCCGCTGGTCACCAGTCAGTCCGCTGGTCACCAGTCAGCCCGCTGGTCACCAGTCAGTCCGCTGGTCACTGGTCACCAGTCAGTCCGCTGGTCACCAGTCAGCCCGCTGGTCACCAGTCAGTCCGCTGGTCACCAGTCAGCCCGCTGGTCACCAGTCAGCCCGCTGGTCACCAGTCAGCCCGCTGGTCACCAGTCAGCCCGCTCGTCACCAGTCAGCCCGCTGGTCACCAGTCAGCCCGCTGGTCACCAGTCAGCCCACTGGTCACCAGTCAGTCCGCTCGTCGTTATCAAAACATCGGCCAAATGACGTGTTTCAGACTTTAGAAGGAAATACAGAATCCCTTTGTGTTCCTTTCTAAAGCCGCTTTAAGACACTTCACTTTATTTGCGAGTCGCTGTGATCTGCTGGATTCTCAATGAAGGTACCTCCCGGCGGGCCGGACGTGGCCCGCGGGCCGGAGTTTGAGACCCCTGTTCTAGATGGAGTTGGGCTCGGAGGAGATATGATGATTCATCGGATATAAATCAACATTTTACTGTTTTTATCTACTGAGTAGACAGACTAGAAAAGGTGGGACAGGATTTTTCTAAACCAAACTTCAATAAAAACGTATTTTAATTGGATGTGTGAAAGTAGTTAAACTTTCCAGAGGTTCTGTCGCCCAGTGAGCCGACCGGAACCGACCCGCCGGCTCGGTCTCCTCCCGGAACACTCCTCGTCTCAGAAACGGATAAAAAGTCTACTCGACCGTACAGAAGCGGATCAGGTCCTGGTACCGGTCGTGCTGGCTCCGGTCCCGGTGCTTCAGCTGGCCCACGATGTGTCTCTTCCAGGCCTCCGTCGACCGGTCCCGGGGCAGCGCGGGCGCCGCGTCCCGGCCGCCGTGCCGCGGGACTCGGGGTGAATCCGTCATGACTGCGCGCGCGGCCCGGGCAGCCTCCTGCGGTCTCCCCGCTGACAGACGCCCCTACACCGGCACGAAGCTACAGGCGGCCGCGTGGTGAGCGTCGGGTTCTCCGCCCCGCCGCCATGTTGCTCGCTCTTCTTCCTCCTCCTCCTCTCTGGTGTTTGTTGTTGTTGTTGTTCTCACTATCTTTCCTAGAGATTTGTCACTGACAGGAGGCGGGGCTGCAAACTGCCGGGTCTTTCAGCCAATCAACGCCCGCCGTTCGTTTCCGGGTTACATTTGAGACGGCAGACAGGACACGCCCCCTAAAGGAGACGCCGGGGTTTTAACGTCATTGATCATTTCATTTTCATTAATAAATATTTGTTGTTTAGTAAAGACAAATTTAAACAGCCGTTTGTCAATCAAATAACACAAAATAGCCTTTTGGCTGTATTTATTTAAATAAATAATCATAGTGAGGTATAAGTTATAGAAGCAAAAGAAATATTGAACTTTGAGACACATTTAACATTTATTAAGGAACATATAAAACAAGGATTTATGTACAATGATTGCGATTCAAAACACTTAAAAACAGATGAAATGTCACAAAAACTAACTAAAAGGTGCTTTAAATGTAATACTGATAAAGTGAGGGTTGTCCTCTCTCTCAGCGTCCGTGCCGGCTGGTCCCGGATCAGAGCCGGTTCAGCTTGTTCTGGGTCATCTGAACCAGCAGCTCGGAGTATTTCTCCAGAAGGGACGTTGTCCCGTCCTCCTGCAGCAGGGCGGACGGGACTCTACTCCCCCGCAACACCGCCTGGAGCTCGGCGTGAACGACATCAAACGCACCCTCCAGTACGGAAGACATCTGAAGACACCGATCGCCAACCGACGGGCCGAGCTGGGGAGGATTTGTATTTACTTATAGAAACTTATTATTTGTGTTCAGCACAAATGGGGTTTATACATTTGTTGTCATTATACTGTGCAAAATAAAGAATCACAGCTTCTAAAAAAGGAGTCAAACCTTTTATTCCTCATATGAATCAACTTCTCTAAATACGTACAATTTCCCTCTGATATTTAGACTTTTTCTTAATCACATTGTGTAAAATATGACTTGTGACTGACTTTGTGACTCCCGGCCCCTCGAACAAAGGCCGACCAATCACAGCACCTCTGCCTCAGTGGATCCGGGACGCTCTTCCTCCACTAACAGACTAACACACTGTAGCACTTACATTGTAAGTAACTCACTCACTTTGGGTTCGTGTCCTTATGGTTTAATGCAAGTCGCTTTGGATAAAAGCTTCAGCTAAATGACATGTGATGTTAATGTCAGACAGCATTTAGAAAACTAGTAGAGGGCACGACAGCAAGGAACGTTAGCATAGCATTGAGTAGCCGCAGCGGCTATGCTACGCTAGCTATTGGAGGTAATTTAAGATTATGATATCATCATGTAGTCTCTCATCCGCGGTTTGTCAGTGTGGTCGCCATAGTAACGTAGACCGGCAGCAGCTAGAGGGCGGGGCTTAACGCACCTGCTGGTACAGGTGCACGGCTCGTCTCGCCGTCTGTCTCAGCTCGTTGGCGATCTGCTGACAGCGCTGAAGACTGACAGACTGCTCCTCCTGCTGGTCGTCTTCACCTGTAAACACACACAGGGTTCAACACGTACCAGAGTCCGTCCTCCGAGCACCAGGAACGATCAGCTCGGTCGGTGTGACAGGAAGTTACCCATCTGAAGGAGGCGGGACTTCTCTGACAGAGGAGAGGAGGAGGAAGGCGGGCCGTCTGTTACGGAAGACAAAAAAGGTGTTAAGAGGTCATTTATGTATTATATAATAAAATATGAGGTAAGATGTAATTGAGAAAAAGTTAAAGAAAATAAATGTATTTTGGAAAAGTTAATTCAATATTATGAAAATATACATATTTGTTTAGGGACTGTCAACATTAACTTGTGTTAACATGTTAACTTATGCCAGAGGTCACTAACTGGCGGACCGCCGTCCGGATCCACAAGCCGTCCCACAAGCTTAACAAAAAATAAAGACATGATTTAAACGTGACATCACACTTTTGTTCCGGTGCAGCTTTACTCGTCTTTACACTCGTGGCTTAAAGCACCGACCAATAGCATTCGAGTCGTGATGCTACTCGACCAATCGGGTCTTTGCATTCCAGCAGGATGATGATATCGTCTTAATACTGCAGACAGACGAGAGACGCAGCGGCAAATTAGAAATAAAAGACTGTAGGAAGAAAAGAAAGACAGCGACATTTGAGAAAAAGACGAGTGAGACGGAAAGAGACGGGTGAGACACATGAGGAACAAGTGGACAGCGAAAGGAGAGCATTTAATCCTCAATGGACGGACTGGTTTCTATTCATACTTCCCACTGCAGCACTGAACCAGTGTGTCATGAGCTCAGAACCCGTTAAAACGCCATCGTGAGGCGCAATGAGCTCCTCCACGTGAGAGGAGATCGGCCCTGATGCATTAAGACCAGGTTTAACATCCTGATGCATTAAGACCAGGGTGCATTAAGACCAGGTTTAACATCCCGCTAAGACCAGGTTTAACATTAAGACCAGGTTTAACATCCCGCTGCATTAAGACCAGGACCAGGTTTAACATCCCGCTGCATTAAGACCCATCCCGCTGCATTAAGACCAGGTTTAACATCCCGCTGCATTAAGACCAGGTTTAACATCCCGCTGCATTAAGACCAGGTTTAACCCGCTGCATTAAGACCAGGTTTAACATCCGCTGCATTAAGACCAGGTTTAACATCCGCTGCATAAGACCAGGTTAAGACCAGGTTTAACATCCCGCTAAGACCAGGTTTAAAGCATTAAGACCAGGTTTAACATCCCGCTGCATTAAGACCAGGTTTAACATCCCGCTGCATTAAGACCAGGTTTAACATCCCGCTGCATTAAGACCAGGTTTAACATCCCGCTGCATTAAGACCAGGTTTAACATCCCGCTGCATTAAGACCAGGTTTAACATCCCGCTGCATTAAGACCAGGTTTAACATCCCTGCTGCATTAAGACCAGGTTTAACATCCCGCTGCATTAAGACCAGGTTTAACATCCCGCTGCATTAAGACCAGGTTTAACATCCTGCAGGGAAAAATACATCTTAATTCCCCCACTTACCAAAAAAGAGTGGCTATAAATATATATTCTATTATTGTCAAAATGTGTTTAGATTCATTATTTATGATTTGCTGACTGTCAAGTTCAATAATGAAGCAGAAATTCAAGCTTTTATTTTTTCGTGTATTGATTAAATGCAGATGTTACACTATTTAAATCACACTCGTAGTCACATTATGATCTTCTGGACCTTCGCTTCTAGAAATCTTCTTTAACGGCACCTCTTCATATTTTAGTTGAATTTCCCTGCGTTATGCGATTATGTGGCTGAGATTAATGCGATAAAACATTTTAACGCAGTTAACACAACTTTGTTTACTTGCGGTCTGCCGGAGGTAAACAAAGAAACCGCCGCCAGCGGCAGTCAGTTAGATGGAGAGAACTTCTGCATTAGAAGAAAAACTGTGCAGATGAATTGTTCCAAACAGAAGGGGGACGAGTGCAAATCAACCACTTTACGCACTGCGAGGCTAAGCTAGCTGCTAGGCTAAGCTAGCTGCTAGGCTACTTCCATCTAACGTTACCCTGCAGAGGACCACCACTGTCAAAAAAAACAAACTTTTAATCGCAATTTAATTTCAGAATGAATCAGTAGATTAGTTTTATTAAGTGAGAATCACAATGCGTTTGTAATGAATCATAAAAACAATGTCGTACCTCGACGAGTCGGGATTCTGGTCTGGGATCCTCCGGAACCTTCTCCCCGCCCCACGAAGTCAGACGGGTCGCTGTCACAGAATGTGGGCGTGTCTGTGGCGGGGGAGGCGGGGCTGAGGGTGAAGGTCTGGTTGTGACTGGTCAGAGTCTCTTCGATGCTGCTGATGCTGCTCAACCTCCTGACTCCGCCCTCTGGCACCAGCGGGCTCGCCGTGGGTCGCCGTGACGACAGAGTGACGCTGACAGACGGGAATTGAATACACCTTCGTCAAAATATTACGTTATTTAAGACAAAACGAAAAATATTTTCACCCAACTTCAAAACTGTTAACGAGATGTCAATTGATTAAAACAAGAAACTCGATCAATTACAAGTTTAAATCTTGTAGAAGAAGTAATCACTTTAAAACGTGTGTTTTAGACACTGTTGAATTGTACTTTTAAAAAACAAACATTTCCCATCAAACTGACTGCAGCATGGCGGTTTTGGGGGTCAGGGGTCAACGCAAGGAAACAAAGCTGCGTTCAAATCGTCTCCTTATTGCCGACAGACGAGAGGCAGCAAGTTACACATAAAAAGACGACATCTGAATCAAAGCTGTGTTCAAGTATCTGCTGAGGGAAAACGTCTCATTGTCCAGCATATAATCCCGTGATGAGCTTTAGAGGCATCGAGTCCTGATAGAACTATATTGATGTGTCCCTGCAGATGGAGGGAGACGCCATGAGGACACGGATATGCGCTGCGTCCCCAGCCTGCAGCCTTCTGGCTGAACCGGGCGTCTCTGGATTGGGACGTCTGTCCTACGGGGGACTTCCTTGCGTCATCAGCTACTGCTCCTGTTGCCTAGCAACCTGCTGAGCTCGACAGTAAAAGTCTTAAAAGCCAAATTACAGAAAAATATCTTATTTCATTTAATTGAGGAAGAAAAGCTTCTCCTCCGGAGCTCGATATACTTCAGGCTGAGAGAAGAACACGACTAAGTTAGTTTAAGAGTTCGGGTTCTGTGCGTCTTTATTCTGTAACGATACTGAAGATACGAGTGGGACGACAGGAGGAGAGTAGTTCGGATTGAAGGGACGGCCTTTACTCAATCCAATGGTCAAAGACATGATGGACAGGTGGGTCCTCATCTCCAGTCAGTGAGTGAGAGGACAATTAGAAAAGAGTTCAAACTGAATCAATGAATCCACAACATATCGCTCACAGTAAATGAACTACTTTGGCATTAGAGACATTTAAGTCACTTAAGACCTGGAGGACGTTACCTGCTGGTCTGGTCCTGATGCTGGTCCAGACCAGCAGGAGAACAGAGGTCTGAGGAGCACATGTTCTCCTCCTCCTCCTGGGGGCCGAGGCTGGGGGGGGGGTCCTGGGTCAGTTTGGCCCTGGAGCTGGCTGTGGTTCCCAGGTAGCCGAGCCGGAGCGCCCCCTGCTGGGCCGATGAGGTCACCTGACTGGAGGTGACGTCTGGTTGGTGAAAGGAGAATCAGGTGAGCTTTCACTTCTCAGTGGTCATACGCTTCAGGGCCCACACCGCCAGGGGGAAGTGACGGACAGATTGACCTCTGACCTTGTGAAGAAAGCCCGAAAACAAACCAACCAACCTCCCGCACACACACACACACACACACACACACACACACACACACACACACACACACACACACACACACACACACACACACACACACACACACACACACACACACACACACACACACACACCTCGCAGTGCCTCTCTGCACTGGACGGCCACCATGGAGTGTCGGCGGCGGCGTGTTGGGCGGCGAAGGGACTGATGGGAAATGATGGAGGAGGCTGTACGACAAAGGACTGAGTGGCTGCGTTTCACTGATGACACACACACACACACACACACACACACACACACACACCTCTGAATAATCCGCCATGACCCGACGTGTTATTTGACACAAATTTGACTCCTCCCACTGGGGAGGCGGGGCCTCTAGGACCATGATGCATCGTGGGTAGCCTGTCAATCAAACGCTGGCAGGGACACTGAGGTGCTGACGTCCTGTTGACAGATTCAACTCACCAACGTTGCTGCTGCTTTCTTTCCGAGGAGACTCCGTCAGGGCGCCGCCCCCTCTCGGCTCGGCGCCGACCTGTGGACAAACACCAGGTGTCAGAGAGCAGCGGATCGGGTCAGCGGCGCCACGTGTGCTTCAGGCGCGCTCTACCGATGTGTTGCTTACGCCGCTCTCTTCAGAGATTCTGGACGGGATGGTCACAGGGGGCGGAGCTCGGCTCGGCCACACCCTAAAAACAAGGCCGGAAAAGGTCTGTTATCCCCATGAGGACGGTTCACCGCCCCGGAGGATTGTGGGTAGACTGACCTGATCCGGTCCTGGAACCGAGACAGAAAGCGGGTGGAGATGCTGAGTCGAGGGTTCAGGTAGTCTTTCTCCTCCTCCCGAGGGTTTGGCTGCAGGGCCCTCAGGTCGGTGTCAAACTTCTCTGAAAGGTCAAAGGTCACAGGGACACATGAGTGGGCAGGTGAGGGGGAGGGGGGGGGGGGGTGATGAAGAGCGTCTGGTACCGTCGCTCAGGCTGGAGGACAAAGTGTCAAAGTGGTTCTTCAGAGAGTTCCTGTCGTCTTCTTCATCCTCCAGAACCGAGCTGCCCACAGAACTCCCCTGGCTGAGCGAGTCGGTGTCTGAGGGCGGGGACAACAACGTCGTCAACAACAACAACAACAGCAGCAGCAGCAGCAGCGTCCTCATCTTCCCGCCCACTGACCCACGTCCTGCTGCTGCTCCGTGCTCCCTGCCGAGCCGTCGAAGCAGGCGGAGTCCGGACTCAGCTCAGTGCGCCACACCTTCTGAGCTTTGACCTCTGGCTGGGGGTCACAGGTCACGGCCCCCACCTCAAACTCCCTGAGAAACCAAGCGGGTTTCAGTGGAGGAAGAAGGGATGCACACACGGCTGAAGAAGAACCTCACCTGTGGGTTAGGGTGGTGCTTGGGTGGAGGATGTCACCTGGAATCGGGAGCACCTGAACATCGCACAGAGACAACTGAAGGGACTTCGAAAACAATAATGCAGACTTTCATCTGTCGGACGGTCCCTGAACGCATCGTGTGACAGAACGAAGCTTAAAATTCCTGCAAAAACTTCTAGTTATCAGACTTTTATTTTGAAGAGAGGAACAAGTCATTAAAATGTGAACGCACCTCCTCCTCTTCCTCGTCCTCTGCATCCTCCTCTTCCTCGTTTCCTAGCAAACTCTCCAGACTCTGAGGGTGGAAGTCGCCCTCCTCCTCCTCTCCTCCTCCTCCTCCTCTTCCTCCTCCTCCTCTTGACTCTTAGTGGGACTCGGGGACAAGTTGGCGCAGATGGTCAGAGGGTTCAGATGCTCCGCCCACCGGTTCCTCGCCCGACAAGGCTCGGCAGCTGATTGGACGGCTGCGGAGGCTCCGCCCTGCCCCTGCTGCAGACACACGTGCGTTGGTAAAGGGGCGGGTTCAAAGGCACTGGAGCAGTGATCAGGTACGAACCAGTTTCCTGAACCACATGGGGAGCTTCCCGTTGGTCTGCAGCAGCTGAGCGCCTGGAACAACAAAGTGACGATCGGATCCACTTCGACCCAAAGCACAGCGCAACCGGATTATTTATCAAAACATAAGATATTCTCTCCCCCCCAACTCACCCTGAGCGCAGTCCGGCCTCGCTGGAGTCCCGAGGTCAGCCTCTTCCTCCTCTTCCTCCAGCTGGGAGGAAGGTCCGGTGATGAAGGTCTCCCTCCTGCAACAACAACAACAACATCAGCGCAGAACCAACACCTGCCCCCCCAGGTCCTCAGCCCCCCCAGGTCCTCAGCCCCCCCCTCTCACCTGATGTTCTGCTGGTTACGGCGGCCGGTTGCAGGGGCGGCGGACACTTTAAGGCCCCGCCTCTTCCTCATGGTGCTGGTCATTTCAGAGTCCAGCCGCCAAACAAACACACAACTACACAACGACACAATCATGAAGCGAAAACGTTTACTCCATCCAGCCGGGTTCAAAGCGCGTCAGCCAATCACAGGGCTGACAGAGCAAACGTTCACACCCACACAGGAAGCTTCTGGCTGTGCCCCTTTACCATCTCCACTACGACCAATGAGACTGAATAACAACCATAACGGCAGCCAATGACCCCGCCCACAACAAGAGCCCCGCCCACAATGGCAGCCACCTGTCTCCTGACGCGGTGATCAGGTGTCTGCAGTCCGGACTGAACCTCATGCAGGTGACGATCTCTGAGGAAACAGAGCAGCGAGTCACACCTTGTCCAACGCGCTGGAGGAAGAAACATCCAGGATTTACTCACCCGAGTGTCCCAACAGGGTGGCGACACACTCGCCCGACTCGTAGTCGAAGATGGAGATGTTCTTATCGGAGCAGCTGGTGGCGAAGTAGGACCCGGACGGATCCATCTGGACCTGCAGAGCGTTCAGTAATCAATGAATGTGATCAGCGAGCATCCGCTCCGTTGGGTTCGAGTGGGTTGAATCAACCATCAACACCTTCAGCAAAGCTCCTTCGTCACTGCTGGAGCCCTTCAGACACTTCTTCAGCTTCCCCGTCTCCACGTTGTAGACCCTGGAAGAGGAGCAGCAGCAGTCAGCTCTTCTTCTCCTCTCGATGAACAGACTCTTCTTCTACTCTCGGACCTGACGTTGCGGTCCTGGCAGGCCACGGAGACCTGAGTCCTGGAGGAGTCCAGGTCCATGTCGTACAGCGTCGTCTTCTCCACCACGTGGTGCCTCCTGGAGAACCTGAGCCCCCCGTCCACCTGTCCCGCACGGAGGGGACGTCCCGTCAGACACGATGGCATCACACCAGGTGTGTGTCCATAGCTGCTGGTTCCCACCTGCTCAGCTGACATGAAGTAGATGCTCTTGTCGGCTCCACAGCTCACCAAGCCCACCTGAGGACTCTCGCCTGGACACAAGGAGCACCGGGTCAAACACCACCAGCTGCTTGGCTTCAGGGCACACAGGATCTACGTCACCTGTGAACTTGACGGCGGTGATGGAGGCCGAGTGGTCGTTGAGCGTCTGCTCCAGGGTGTAGTTCTTCTCCAAGTTGAAGATGTGGATCAGCCGATCCCTGCTGGCCGAGGCCAACAGCCTCACACCTGAAAGCATGACGTGATGATCGTGGTCAGGTGAGCCGTCCCTCCGCTGAAGGAGGAAGCCCCTTAACAGCTCTCGTACTGAAGGGCCCTTCATGGGATAAGAGACGAGGACGTCCACACCGACTATCGGCCCCCTGATGTTTGAGTAGCAGGACGAACGTGGTGTGTGGAACATGAACGCATTCGTGTGGTTACTGACACCTGTATGACGCAACACACACGCCTGATTACGTTCATCAGTAACATGCATGTGTTGCATAAAGAGGACACACGGTCAGTTCAGCTGCTCCTCTTCATCTTCTTCACAGTCTACAGACTGCAGACATACATAGATATGATCTCTATGTTATTCACGCTTTTCATTTTAAATGTGTGGTTGAGTCCAAACAGTCACCAGCTGTTTCATCAGCGCGATGACATCATCCAGAGACCCCGACCCCTTCTGGGCCCTTTGAGATGCTTCACCTGGCCGTGACCTCTGACCCTACCTGTGGCTGTGGGGGAGAACTCCAGACACAAGACCTCAGAGTCGTGAGCTTCGATCTTCACCAGCTGGTCCAGGAACTCCAGACCAAAGATCCTGAGCAGACAGAACATACGGGGGGGGTCAAAGTTATGAGATTATTCTCACGTCCTGTTGGGACTTCAAACGCGTCAAATGATGGAGAGTCGTAGTTCAACGTGTTCCACCTCAAAGACGATCACATGGGGGAATTAAACAACAATACACACTTTCTAAAGTGATCCATTTATAGAATTTAGTCTTTAGAAGAAAAAAAAAATCTAAAATTAATGAATTCAAGACATATATTAATAAAACTCTAAATGTCAGTATCCTCACCGTAGGTTTCCACAACGGTCTCCGGCTGCCAGATGTTGTCCATCAGGACTGATGCTGAGAACTCTGATGCCCGCTTTCCCATCAGCCCCGGCGGCAGGGGGCTCCACCCTCTCACTCTCGGCCTGGAGGTGCTGCGTGTTCTCCCCCACGTACAGAATCCTCTGCAGATCCTGCCACGCAAACAGGAAGTCTGATACTCGTCCGCTCAGACACTGCGGCTGGTCCTGGGTACTTTTGCTCCTGTGTCCTTGCTGGTCTTACGTGGCTGTACTGGTTTCTGAGTCCAGTGGGGGGGTCGGTGTGCCACAGTCGGATGGTGTTATCTGATGAACAGGTGAGGAAGGAGGACGGCGCAGAGCCAGAGACACACCTGAGAGCTCCGGATACACCTGAGGACAAGGACACCCCTTTAAATGTGGGTGGAGGTGTGGGTGTGTGTGCAGGTGTGTGTGTGTGTGGGTGTGTGTGGGTGGGGGTGGGTGCAGGTAGGTGTGTGTGGGTGTGTGGGTGGGTGGGGTAGGTGGGTGTGTGTGGGTGCGGGTGCAGGAGGGTGTGGGTGCGGGTGGGTGTGTGTGGGTGGGTGTGGATGCGGGTGGGGGTGCGGGTGGGTGGATGTGTGGGTGCGTGTGGGGGTGTGTGTGGGTGTGTGTGTGTGGGTGTGGGGGTGTGTGGGTGCAGGTGGGGGTGCAGGTGTGTGTGTGTGTGGGTGCAGGTGTGTGTGGGTGTGTGTGGGTGGGGGTGCAGGAGGGTGTGGGTGCGGGTGGGTGTGTGTGGGTGGGGGTGCGGGTGTGTGTGTGGGTGGGTGTGGATGCAGGTGGGGGTGCGGGTGGGTGGATGTGTGGGTGCAGGTGGGTGTGTGTGGGGGTGTGGGGGTGCAGGTGGGGGTGCAGGTGTGTGTGTGGGTGCAGGTGTGTGTGTGGTGGGTGCAGGTGTGTGTGGGTGGGTGCGTGGGTGTGGGTGCAGGTGGGGGTGCGGGTGGGTGGGTGCAGGTGTGTGTGGGTGGGTGGGTGGGTGCGGGTGGGGGTGGTGCGGGGTGCAGGTGTGTGTGGGTGTGGGTGCAGGTGGGGGTGGGTGCGGGTGTGGTGGTGCAGGTGGGGGGTGGGTGTGGGTGGGTGCAGGTGTGGGTGGGTGCGGGTGGGTGGGTGCGTGTGGGTGGGTGGGGGGTGCGGTGGGTGGGTGGGGGTGCGGGTGGTGGTGGGTGCAGGTGGGGGTGGGTGCGGGTGGTGGTGGGTGCGGGTGGGGGTGTGTGGGTGGGTGCAGGGTGTGTGTGGGTGGGGTGGGGGTGCGGGTGGGTGGGTGCGTGGGGGTGCAGGTGGGTGGGTGTGGGTGGTGGTGGGTGCAGGTGGGGGTGGGTGTGGGTGGGTGCAGGGTGTGGGGTGTGTGGGTGGGTGCGGGTGGGTGGGTGCGTGTGGGGGTGCGGGTGGGTGGGTGTGGGTGCAGGTGGGGGTGTGCGGGTGGTGGTGGGTGCAGGTGGGGGTGGGGGTGTGGGGGTGCAGGTGTGTGTGGGTGGGTGTGGGTGGGTGCGGGTGGGTGTGGGTGTGTGTGGGGGGTGGGGGTGTGGGTGGGTGCAGTACCTCGACGCTCCACACACAGCTGCTGTGGTACAGGGCAGAGTACAGCTTGCAGGCGCTCCTTACGTCCCGGACGTCCCACACGTACACGCTGTGGTCGTTGTACACGCTTGTCAGGAGCCGCGCGGTGGGGTCAAAGGTCACGGCCACGGTGTCGGGGTAGCGGGCGGGCCCGTCGGGAGGCGGGCTGCGTGGAAACAACAGAGACTTAGTGGGCGGGGGCAGCAGCCGTGTCCCCCAGCAGCTGAAGGCGGGCGAGCGCTCGTACCCGTGCGGAGCGCTCTGCGTGAGGTCCACGCCGAGGCGGTGGGGCCGCTGCAGGGTGCTGACGTACTGCAGGCCGGACGAGCTGAACACCCTGATCGCCCCATCAGCACAACCGCAGAAGATCAAGTCCTCGCTGACCACCAGGCAGCTCGCCGCCGCCGTCTGTCAGCAACGACAACGCCGCCTTATTCAACAGGCTTTCATGTTCTAAAACCAACCAACCGGCAGCGCGGACTGTTGATCACATGATGCCACGCGTTGGCCTGCGGGTGCAGCGCTCTGACCTTCAGGTCGACCCAGGCCTCCAGGTTCCGGCTTCTGTTGAACAGACACAGCAGACCCGAGCTGGTAACGCTGTAGGTGCTGGACGCCATGAGGCCTCGCCCGCACGCCACACCGCTGAACACGCTGTTCTTATGGTCTCCTAGCAACCCTGACCGACCAATCAGAGGCACCGTGCTGTTCACCTGCAGGCGGGGTGAGAAGACAGGGCTCAGCGTGCTGGTTGGCGGGCAGGTGAGCAGCAGCTGGCTGAGGAGATGCTGGTACCCGTCGCTCTCTGGAGGCGTCCAGGTACCAGAACTTCAGGTGTCGGTTTCCCGCTGTGACGAAGTAGCTGTTGTCCTGAGAGAAGGAGACGGCGAGCACTCTGCTGGACACTTTGTTGGAGGCAATGATGGCACCTTTCTGCTCAAAGGCACAAGGTCAGGAGGACAAACGTCATCACGTTTCAGTCGTCAATTACTTGCAGCAACCCCACAGACAGCACGATGCCACGTGGCGCTCACCCTCCAGTCCCACACGCTGACCGTCATGTCATGCTGGTACCCCACGGACACGATGTAGCAGCTGTTGGTGGAGAACGCCACGCAGGAGACGCCGTATTTATGAGTCTGGGCCTCAGCCACCTGACCTCCGCCCAGCTCCCACACCCGCACGCAGGGCATGTGGCCGCTCTGAAACACACACACACACACACACCGCTTCACCTGTGCTCCCCGGTGTCCCCCAGAGGCAGAGTGTGTGTGTGTGTGTGTGTGTGTGTGTGTGTGTGTGTGAGCCCCCACCTCTCCAGTGACCAGGTGTTTTCCATCATGGGAGAAGGCCAGAGTGCTGAACGGCTTCCTAAAACACAAACATCCTTACTACCGTTTCAATCCAATTAGCCACGAAGCACGAGGTTGGCGGTTTGAAACCCGGCTTTTCCATGTCAACGTGTCCCTATCAGAAAGGTAAAAGCTGGGCGGCCCTCTGAGTTGCTGGATGATTGACGGTGCAGCGCCGGACTCACCGGGACGTGTTGATGATGTGGTTCTGTTTGTTCTTCTTTGGGTGGAGCAGCACGATGACACACCTGGAACACAGACACAGGTCTTCACCTGGACGCCCTGGGCCTACAGGGGGGCCGGGGAGGCGGGGCTTACCCTGCCGGGTACGCGATGAGTCCGGACTTTGGGTTGCAGGTCAGACCGCTGCTGCTGGCTGTGCTGACGCCCAAAACCTTCTCCAGACTCACCTGAAACAACACGCACGCGTTGACATTCAGTCAGTCAGACGTTCTCACGTCAACTAAACACAGGAACAAGTTGATCAGGTCCGCTTTCACAATAAAAGCATCCCATAACGGGTGAACCTTAGTAAAGCTTGAGGGCCGCGTGCTGGTCGTAAAGTCTCGCGTGTGTTGCAGAGCGATTCACCTCCAGAACAACAGGCGGAGTCACGTGTTTTGCTGAAGACGACCTGGAGAGTCACGTCTATTTATTTGTTTATTTAAACTAGGCTTTAGACTAGTTTATGCTTAAGTCAGCTTGAAGCACTACAAGCAACACTCCTCATCTACAGCAGCAATCTATTATCTAACCACAACATGTTTAAATATATTATTATTGAATTAATACACGAATGTTTCAGCTGTATGTGAGTCAGCTGATCGGAGGTCTGCACCAACAATAACTTTATGACATTTGATCTCAGGTGGATTTACTGATCAATGGTGAAGCACCTTGGAGGACATCAGTCGAAGGAACAGAGCTATTGAGGCCGGAGTTATATCTCTATATTAGATTATAATTAAGATATAATTGTATCTATTTATATATCTTATATCAGATGTCATCAACATAGTGGCTAACGAGCCGTTAGCTTCTTGCTATGAGCAGTTAGCAGACAAAACTACCGTTATGCCGCTGCGGTGATTTAGAAGTTGATCAAATGTTGACTTTTAGGGGATTGTCTCCATTTCATCCGTTAATCCGTTAATAAGTTTGGTAACAGTTCGTCTTCAAACTTCTTGAAAAGTTCCAAACTCGCCAGCGGAGCTGGAGGAACCGCCGCTGTGACGGTAATGCTAATGCGGAGCTAACGACGCGGTGATGCTGGCGGTTAGCGAGCAGTTAGCTCGGACGTACCCGGCTGCTGGAGCTCTTCTTGTGGCTCAGACGGCTCTTCCTCTCCGCTGATTGTTTCCTCTTCGCGGGGTTAGCCGAGCCGCTGTCTGCTCCCTCCGCCATCCTCTCACCGCGGTGTTGGTCCACGAAAGCCCGCCGATGAGAAGAAGCAGGAGCCGGTCAGTTGATCAGAACCCCTCGCAGAGGATGATGATGATGATGATGGAGGGCCAGCTTAAGTTCACGAGCTCTGCCAAAGGAAACCTGACACTTCTCAATGCGGCGGGACTCGAGTTCGAACTGAGCCCCGCCCATTGCCCTAGCAAGTGACCAATGAACAGCATAGCTCCACCCTACACCCGCATAACACCCAATGGACAGCCGGGGAGAGACTTCGTACCGCCCACCGTCCGCAAACCCACTAACCAATAAATAAATATATATGATATCATTGTCAAAAAAGGTCCAAAACTCGTAAAGCCAATATAATTAACAAAATAACAATCATGTGAAAATCATTTAAAAAAAACGGATATACATGTATATCACAATCATAACATAACATTTCAATTCAATTCATTTTATTTTGTAACGCAAAATAAATAATATTTGAAATAATAATGAAATTGCTGGAAAAAAATATATATATTTTATTTATAATCATTTATTAATCCCACATGGGGAAATTATTCTCTGCATTTGACCCACCCTCAGTAATTCAAAGAACCACCAGTGTGCTGCTCAGTAGAAGCGCATCAGGGGCATCAGATAGGTGTCTTGCTCAAGGACCCAGAGACGAACTAAGGAGAGAACTCGGATCGGATCGAACTGTAAAGGGACAAATATTAGTTATTTTTTTGCACAACTTTATTAGCATTGTTCCAACAAAGTGACGGCACATTTTATTTGTTTTTGTCTGATGGAGCAATCTGCTTTACATGGAAGTGACTTAAAATGTATTTATTCTATTATTAATAAAAGCACATATGGAGTCACAAAGTGTTATTTCAATAAACATTCAGCATGGACCATTTTGTTGGGACCCAAACATTTTTCTGAGAACCACTGGTTTAAGTGCTGCATTTTACCTGAGTATTGTTGCTGAACATGTCTAATATTTATATATACTACTACTACTACTACTACAAAAAATAATTTATAATATTGACTAAAATTAACAAAATAGCAATAGTTAAAAAATAACCTGTATAAAGACACAAAAGAATGAGTTGTGAGTTGTAACTAAGTATTACCTGTATTTATGTACAATTTAGAGGTAATTGGAGTACCTGGCTGTATTGATTTGTTGGAGGCCACTATGAAACTTGAGGGAAGAGTTATACATGTTAATTACATACAACATGTTTCATGTATTCTACCAACAGAGCGAAACAGGAAAGCACTGATATGTAAAGATAAGGTGAAGAACGACTGGACACACAAGCGGAAGATAATTGGTTTTATTAACAAAATAGTTCACCATAAAAGTAAAGCTTCTACAAATTGACAGTACTTCATTTGAACAGATTTTAGTGAAGCTTTAACACCACAAGGCATCTGCTAATGGGAATGAAGTCAGGCGTTAAAACAGATTATTCTGCTTTATTGTGTCTCACTGAGACGAAGGCAGTGAATCCCAAACTATTCCCATAAGTTAGAACCCTAAAACCCATTTAATCCTTAAACTATTATTCAAACTACACTATCAAAAAGGCAAAGCCCCAACAACTGGGTGATAGCATGTTAGCTTCCAGCTGCTGACGATGCTAACGTGTAGCTGAAGAGTTTAGTCCAATAGAACTCACAGTAAAGTGATTATTACTTTATTTACGTATATTGTAGCTGAGAATTCAAAGCGCAGGAGAAAAATGTTCCTACAAGTTAAACTCTAAGACAAACAAGGCTGTTAACACCAACCATCATTTCAGAAAAAACAATCTAAAATATTCACAACAACAATAAACCTTCATGAGCTCATGAGAAAGACAAAAACAACAACAGTAAAATATGTCCCACTACGTCCCTCTAGAACAACGTCCTCTTCTTTGTCCTTACAAAAACAATAACACGAAAGAAAAGGCTCAAAGCATCAACAGATTAGTGCATTCAAGGTCCAAACACAACACAAAGTTAACTTCAAACCAACACAGAGACAGTCTGCTGGTAGAGATCAACAAGTCACATCTTCTCACTCCTCTAATAGCACGTGGAGTTCCACCAGGAAGCATCCTGGAGCCTCTATTAAACTAAAGGAACAGACTCACAATCATCTTGGAGGTCCAGCGGTTAAAGGAGCCTCACATTAGAACATCAGACAGGTGCTTTGTCTTCAACATCTTAGAAAATCAAACCAAATTCCTAGAACGCACAAAGAGGAAATGACCTCAAAGAAAGCTATGGCCCTGGATCCATAGTTAGCTTAGCATAAAGACTGAAAGCAGAGGGAAAATGCTACACAGTAAAATAAGTGTATGGGAGGTGATCATTGGCCACAAACAGCTGGAACTATTGTGTTTGATTGTGAGATTGGATTTAAATCTGTAAAATGCTGCACATTTTAGGATAGAAAGCGGCAGTTTATCCCTCTTTTCTCTCCCCTGATGATGATTAGATGAATGACAGTAACGTCCATGAACATGTCATTTAGTAATAATAATTGTTTAGGTAAACTTTTGACTGAAGAAGGAGAAGTGGGAATCATTAGTAACATTCATTCATTGTTTAGCTTGAAACTTACTTTACTTACTCGTGTTTGGCTGATTTTCCGTGATGGACGTTTTTTTAAATGAAATAATGAAAAGGTTTTAATGGAATGCTGTATCCAATAACCTAATAAGAATTATGAGGAAGTGAGATGTATAAAGTACAACTTGTTCATCCAGTAATTAAACGTTTTTCAGCGACATCGAGGATCTGAAGAGGAAAAGCAGCTTTCAGACCGACGTTCTTCTTTCTGCTCACCTGCAGGTTAAACGGTGTGATTGACAGGTGTGGCACCGATCAGCTGAGGGAGGGACTTGGAGTGTGTGTGAGGAGGTCAAAGGTTATTCTCCGGCTGGTAATCTGATGTTAAAGCAGTTAAAGTCTGGTCTCCGATGGGATTTATAGTCCAGTAAAGTGGTGTAAACAGAGGAAGCTTCTCTTTGGGAGGCGGCACGATGCTCCAGTTCGTTGGTTCAATTTAACGACTCAGGTGAGTCTGTACATTCAGGGTTTGAGTTCAAACAGAAGGCCACTTCTCACGCTCCTTTTCTTATTCACACTAGAAAAATATTTACCAAAATAGAAACATCTGTGCTGCAGCAGACTTGAGGACAGTTTAAGAGCGGTTCATTCCTTTGACGACCTGCGAGAGAAAAGAAAGCTTTATCGACTAAAAGGTTGCTGAGTTTAAACAATGTGCAGAGAGTGATGAAGTCAAACTGGGATCTGAAGCCAGTTGCGTTGGTTAAACAGATGTTTTGGTGCGGCGGCAAATCACTCAAAAGTCCAGAGCGCAAATCAGTTTGATGCGCGTGAATCAAACATCCGCGAAGGTGTTTTCTACGTGTTGCTGGTGTTCTTTTTGACAGTAAGGGGGCGGAGCCAGTCACCAGGGGGCGGAGCCAGTCACCATGGTCTCTACACCCGATTGGTTACAAACCCGTCTTTGGATTGGCTGGCGTGAAGCCCGTTTCCGCCCCCTTACTGTCTAAAAGAGCAACACGTAGAAAACACCGAGCAGAGATTCGCCTCTGGAGCAAATATCTGACGGACTTTTGCTCGCGGCTCTGGAATTCGGCGTGATTTGTGCTCTGTAGCGGGGACGCGGTGGCGTGGAGGTTTACCGAGCTTCAGGTCGCTGCTCAGGACCGGAAGACATGGACGGCTCGCACGACGTACTGGCGGCAGATGGGACACTCGCTCATCCTTTTGCCGCACTTTGTGCAGGTGATCATGTGACCACACTCCAGCAGGACACAGTCAATGGGACAGTCCATGCAGATCTTACAGAGGTTCTCCTCCTGGCCCGGAGATCCACCAACACCACCGGACTCTGGGGGACAAAGCGGGAACCTGAATCTTCTCACGTATTTGATCCATTTACAGTGTGGTGAGGAAATAGTTTGGTCCTGACAAAGGAATTCAGATTCTATCAGTGGTCAGTGGAGGTCTGGCCTTCGCTTAAAACTAGGAATACAAATACAACCGGCCAAAGGAATAGAAATATATAGATTGTAGTACTTTTGTTGATAATGATATAAGATAATGTGAGGAGGAGCTTCTTCAGTTAGACGTAAGGTGGAAACAGAAAACTCACCTGAGGAGTTCACAGCGTTGGCGGCTGAAAAACAGAAAACACATTTACACAAAATTGAACAAAATGTTGCCGCGTTCAGTGTTCCGCTCCCATTACAGCGCACGAGTTCTGCTCTGTAGCGGCCCACTACGGTCCAGTAGTGGCCCACTATGGTCCTGTAGCGGCCCACTACGGTCCTGCAGCGGCCCACTATGGTCCTGTAGCGGCCCACTATGGTCCTGTAGTGGCCCACTACGGTCCTGTAGCGGCCCACTATGGTCCTGTAGCGGCCCACTATGGTCCTGTAGTGGCCCACTACGGTCCTGTAGTGGCCCACTATGGGTAGCGGCCCCGGTGCTGTAGTGGCCCACTATGGTCCTGTAGCGGCCCACTACGGTGCTGTAGTGGCCCACTATGGTCCTGTAGCGGCCCACTACGGTGCTGTAGTGGCCCACTATGGTGCTGTAGTGGCCCACTATGGTCCTGTAGTGGCCCACTACGGTCCTGTACCTATAGTGGCCCACTACGGTCCTGTACCTATAGTGGCCCACTACGGTCCTGTAGCGGCCCACTACGGTCCGTAGCGGCCCACTACGGTCCTGTAGCGGCCCACTACGGTCCTCTAGCGGCCCACTATGGTCCTGTAGCGGCCCACTATGGTCCTGTACCTATAGTGGCCCACTATGGTCCTGTAGCGGCCCACTATGGTCCTGTACCTATAGTGGCCCACTATGGTCCTGTAGCGGCCCACTATGGTCCTGTACCTATAGTGGCCCACTATGGTCCTGTACCTGTAGTGGCCCACTACGGTCCTGTACCTGTAGTGGCCCACTACGGTCCTGTAGTGGCCCACTACGGTCCTGTAGCGGCCCACTATGGTCCTGTAGCGGCCCACTATGGTCCTGTACCTATAGTGGCCCACTATGGTCCTGTAGCGGCCCACTATGGTCCTGTACCTATAGTGGCCCACTATGGTCCTGTAGCGGCCCACTATGGTCCTGTAGCGGCCCACTATGGTCCTGTACCTATAGTGGCCCACTATGGTCCTGTACCTGTAGTGGCCCACTACGGTCCTGTACCTGTAGTGGCCCACTACGGTCCTGTAGTGGCCCACTACGGTCCTGTAGCGGCCCACTACGGTCCTGTAGTGGCCCACTACGGTCCTGTAATGGCCCACTATGGTCCTGTAGCGGCCCACTACGGTCGTGATACTTACGCAGTAGGTTCTGCTGGTCCTGGTACAGCCGGTTCACTCTCTCCATCAGCTCCCACTTCTCACAGCAACCTTTGTAGTTGACGAAGTTCCTGGCGAGGATTTCCTTCAGCTGTCGAACGCTGAGCCCCTCGATGTCATCCGGGCAGCTCAGATCCGAAAGAGAAGCCCGGCGGCCTGAGACCGGAGCCTCCTCCGGATCCCAGTTCTGAACCAGACAGACAAAAGACACTGAAGACCTGAAGAATCCAGTCTCAAAAACAAGACCCTGGCCTGAGTCTCCTTCCTGGTGTTACCTGGTCTTCGTCCGCAGCATTGGGCTCAGCGGGGGCGGGCTCTTCTGTGGGCGGGGGCGGGGCTTCGGGCTCGGCAGACGGGGGCTCTGGGATGGAGGTCGGGGAGTCGGGAGTCGGGGAGGAGATGCAAAGGGTGGGGTCGGAGGTCACGTCGGGGGGGGTGGAGGTCGGAGTCTCGGGGACAGACCCGTGGGACGGCAGGGACCGCTGTCCGAGGACGAGCTCCACCAGCTCTTCCTGAACAAGACGGACACACAGGTTTAGCGCTCCAACGCGGCGGCTACGTTCATGCTGCCGGGCGGAGGACAGGAAGTGACCTTCTCTCTGCACAGGTGGGTGGAGACCTCATGCAGGTGCAGGTAGTCCCGCAGCTCCTTCACTTTCAGCTTCATGAGCTCCGCCCGCTCCAGCAGGTTGCCGTAGAAACGCTGACAGGTGTGACAGAGGCGGGGGCGGGGCTCTAGCTGGGCGGAGCAGCGGCAGCAGTAGTCCTTCTGGCAGTCGACACAGACATGCTGGTGGGGAGAGAGAGAGACGGGCACCTGTCAATCATATCAAACGTCTGACAAAACTCCTCCAGTATTAGTATGAATAAAGTTTTCTCCTCAAGTGTAGTAGAATCATTGATCAGGACGTCATTGATTAGTTTCTCTGATGAACGGTGATTAGTGCAGCACACGGAACCTTAGCAACTGAGCCACTAGATGAATCATCGTCTAATGTTGGAGCGATCAGTGGTCCAGGACAATTGAGGACAACGTTGGGACACTTTTTATTTCTTATTAATGTTTATTTAGTAACTAAAGTGAAGTTAACACACATGAGCGCCAACATTTAGTCGACTATACTACTATGTTGTCATAATGTTGTCTGAAAATTACAATAATATTGTATATCGCAATTCATGGGGAAATAGTCGCACAACAAGTTATTGTGACAACAGACGCTGAGGAAGTTCGTGGGAGACGTTTCACGACTTATTGATCCATAATCGAGTTGACTCATCAATGGAGCCCTCGTTAGATCTAATACTCACTTTTAGTGAAGTGGATCTAGTCGCAGTATTTGTTTGATGCTCTGAAGCTTCAAGTCGGCAATTTGGCCGTTATTGTATTGTTATATTGTTGAACAGAAAGTGACCATATGTACCATTAATAGAGACCTGTCAATCAGTGTGTAGCCCCGCCCTGAAGCATCCCCTGCTTTATGGCCCGTTAGGGTCTAAACGTACCTTCGTGGCAGGTGTGTCGAGTCTCCCCCCGCAGGCCTTACAGGTGTGTTCGGGCGGAGCAGACGGCTGGCTGCTGAAGGCAGAGTTGGTGTAGGACTGGTGGCGTCGCTCGGCTCCACCTGCCGGTTCTACGTCAGCGGCCGAGTCCAAACACAACCAGTTACAGCAGGACGCGAACATGCCTGAGAAACACACACAAGCATTTAGGGGTTCCAAGGCCACGGCATTGGTGACTGAACTAAAATACGTGTACTTGTTAAATGTTTGGTATATTCTTGTCTACTTAGAAGAGTACGATCGAGGGGTTTTATGTATTTGAATACTTGCAAATACACATCAATGTGGTTTACGTTCAATCTGGCAACGTTTCACAAAATAGGGCCATTATTTAATAAATAATCAGGTTCCTGTTTAGTGCTAAAGTCTTTGTGATTAATGGGAAATATTAAGTACAGAATAAGAATGTTTACCGGCGGGTCAGAATAAATCATCTGAAAGGAGTTTATCTGCAGATGTTTGACACCTTTAAACTGACTAAGTAAGAAGACTTTCACTACAAGTGAATCCAAGTACTTTCCCACTTTGCTCGGTGTTGTTGTTGTTGTTGTGTGTGTGTGTGTGTGTCATTATGCCGGATAAAGCGCGTTGTGTCGCATGGCGGAGTTCGACTCTTCTTTAATGAAGGATCAGCAGATGAACTTCACCCAGCTGGAGGGGCTCACAGGTCACATTTAGCGGAGAGAAATGCGCTCGTTCGCTGCTGGCGGGCGGCCGAAGGGGAGAAGGTCTCCGGCAAAGACGTAAACTTCCCACGGGGATCATTTAGAACGGTTCTCCGGTCCACCGGGCATCGGGCTCCGTTAAATCCCGCATTATGTGAACGGAGTCAGGCGTGGGGAGTCTGGAAAGTCCCCCCGGGCTGTTATTAAGCTAACGGCTAGGCTAACCACAGCATATAAGTAAAGTTTAAATAACGAAAGAGTCGAACAAACACAAACCATCACAAAAGAAAACAGTTACAACAGCTTCGATTATCTCGGTTAACAGTTTAACCGACAACTAACCGGGAGAATGATCAACGTAGTGACGCGTCTTACCTGTAACCGACGGGCTGTGCGGCTAGCAGGGAGCTAACGCGGAGCTAACTAGCGTTAGCTACCAAACACCAACTAGTTGCTTAGTGGGTTAAAGTTCCGGCTGTTAGCGGGTCAACATGGCGCAGAGGTTCCTCCTGACGCAGCGACGAGAGGAGCCCGAGAGGAGAAGAACCAGGAGGAACCAGGAAGAGGCGACTACACACACGCAAACACACACACACAAACACGCGCACACACACACACACACACACGCACACACACACACACACACACACGCGCACACACACACACAGTTACGTACGCACCTAAACACACACGATGGGACGAACCAAAGTATTTTAACATGTATTTATTTAAGTGACCCAGAAGTAAACGATTGTTACTTAAGTTTTTGTTTGACTTTTTCCACTTTATAAACCTGTAGAATGTAGTACTACATCTCCCATAAGCCACAGGTAACTATAGTACTACATCTCCCATAAGCCACAGGTAACTATAGTACTACATCTCCCATAAGCCACAGGTAACTATAGTACTATTTATCATATATATACACATACTAGGAGTATGTGAGGTAGTACCATGTGCTGTGCGGAGTACTACCATATGAGGTAGTACTAGCAGTATGTGAGGTAGTACTAAGTACAATGACTCAGAGGCAGCAGTGATGACGATGAGAGTTTTATTGCCATAAACAGTGTAGGAAAACAAAGTAAAGTTAAAACAGCCCGTTGTAGTCTATAGTACAGAGCACAAAGCGCCGCGGGTCACAACCCGACCCGCTCACATCTGGACCAGGTTCAACATACAGGAGGTACGGATGAAACGCAGGAAATGACAGCTTTAACTAAAAATAAAACTTCATTGATCGTATCGACAGTGACAATAATTTGGACTTCTGCGGTTCATTCAAAACTTCAATCTTTACAAAAAAAAAAACTTTATTGGTAGCAGTCGGCGTCGACTAGATGCACACGGATCAAACAAAACAGCACGAAGACCTTTAGTTTCTTCTGTCCTGCTGGTGACACTGGGAGGAGAGCGCCACCCGGGGGTGAGATCAATCTGTGCTGCAAGAAAGGAAACATTTAGCACAACAGTAAGCCATCATCTACGTCCCCTGTGACATCACTTCCTGTCTCACCTCTCCTCCCCTCCTCAGCCTCTCACGGTTGTTCTGGGGGAGCCGCCTCCTCTCGCGGTTTGGCTCCACCAAAGATGGCAGAGTTTGGGTTGGCGACCTGGTTCAGCGGCTCCGAGACGGTCCGAGGCTTCAGCTGCAGCCGAGGCCTCTGCGCTCGCTCCTCTGCGCCACACAGACAGACACGTTAAGCAACCAACAACTCGCATTTCCTGGGATTTATTCCTGTGCGCTGGCCGTGATACTCATGATACGTGCAATAAACTGTCCTGTACAGGAGAAACCCGACATGCAGGCGTCCTGCAGGACTCAGACACACAAGCTGAAGTTGGATTTCATCAAGTCCGGCTCTGATTCAACCTCTTCTTGAATCGTCTCATCCTGTTGGACCCACCTAGGATGAAGAGGCGCGTAATACGACACTCCAAACCCCCCCAGCCTCTGAAACCTGAGCACGGAATGGATGCCGTGGAAAAACTGCATCAAATTGATATCATGAGGCAGAGAGATGTGACGCATATCAGCGCCGACGTTTCGCTGTCGGCTTCTTGGTGTGTTCAGTTTAGAACCCCGTCATTCGTAACGAGTGATTGTGGGCGTTGTCGGCGAGCAGACTTGCCAGCGGCGTGCGTTGGCTCATGATGACTGAGGTCATGTGGTCTCAGGAGTCCTGACGGGGTTCACTGGAAGTGAATCTACAAACGGCAGCGTTCTTTGAGTCTGTGATTCAGACGGACATCAAGTTAGTTCCACGCAGGCCGAAGATGAACGACGCGGTCACGGCGGCGCGTTCTTCGCTCTTTTGAGGGATTAGAGAAACGATGGAACGCGGACTTGGACGCGTCTGTGGCGGCCGTGCACAATGTGGAACAAACTCCTCTCAGGGACGTCTACGGATTCCATCGCTGTGGCTGACGATGGATTCTCCATCATTCAAGTCCCCCAAACTGCACATGGCCTCAGAATATGAACCAGCTTGTTTCTGCCCAGTTGTGGCGCCACCTACTGGCTGAAAGGATTCTGCCAACCGCTGAGTGCAGGAAGTGATGGAATACTTTAGAAATGTATCTTCTAGCACCAAGCAGGAAGTCACAAGCCTGTGAGGAGGCTGCAGGGGCCCGATTGTGGTCACGCTACCTTCTTCTAGTGAACGAGGTGCTGGGGATACCAGCACGCTCAGGAAATTGGACACGGAAGGCCGTTTTTACAAAACTGATCATCAGAAATCCCAAAAGGCGTTTTACCATCAGACGGTTCCCTGAAGTCCGGTGTTGCTCCGCGGGGGGGCCCCTCTCGGAAGCGAGCCGGGCCTCCACCTCCAGGTCCTCCTGGTCCTCCAGCTCCGCCCCTTCTGTCTCCAGGTCGACTGCCGGCGCCGCCTCGACCCCGTGACCCCATGAAGTCGTCATCTCTGAAACCTACAGAGCAGACAGGTGAGACGCTCTCAGGTGTCCTTCAGCGCTTGGAACCTGCGAGCTGACTGGTGAGCATGAGATGGTTGAGGTGAAAGGCATGATGGGAAAACGGCAGGGTATGGTCCAGCTGGGTCGGCAGGTGGAGCCACGCTATGGGGTCAAAGGTTAACAGTGTGGGCGGAGCAGTTTGTGGCCAGCTAGAGACGTGATCAGGTTAATATCAGTCAAACAAATTCAGCATTGATTGATTGACATATCGATTCTTCTCATCCGTTGACCCCACGTCAACTGCTGCGTTTTGATTGGCCGGCCGGGATCAACTCTGACCGCACCTCCTCCTTGCTGCTCGAAGTCCTCATGGGAATCCCGTCCTCCTCCTCTGGGAGCACCTCTAGAACCTCCTCGGCCTGCAGACGACAGGGGGGAGTTCATCACTGAGAGGGGGAGGGAGGAGAGAAGAGAAGGGGGAGGAGAGAGGAGGGGAGCTGGAAGGCGGGCCTCCTCCAGGAAGGAGTTGAAGATCACCACCAAAGAGGCAGAGCTTGTTAGTGGTGGTCAGAGAGGAGACGTTAGAGAGCTCGAATATTTCATGTTAACCTGCAGACCAGGTGAGGAGGGAAGGGAAGGGGGGTGGAGATGAAGATGAGTTGATGAAGGGATGAAGAGTCCTCCTCCTCCTCCTCCAGGTCAAACATTCAGACGTGGAGGAGAGACTTGGACTTGTTGAGGGGTTGTCACCTACTTCCTGTCTGGTCTTCGGCGTTCATACCTCTGGCGTCGTCTTTCCTGAAGCCAAATCCTCCTCCTCCTCCTCCTCCTCGCTCTTGCTTTCGGCCCTCTGCGATATCAACCCTCAGTGACCTCTGATCTAGCAGCTGCAGGGGTCAGAGGTCACAGGAAATGAACAACCCTTTCAAAAAGGTTCCCCCTTAAACTCACAAATAACAGAACCAGCAGCGAGATCATTCGGAAGTTGGTCAAAACAAAAACATCTGAGAAACGAAACGCTTCATACGCCGTCTGGACCTCAGGGAGGAAAGACGAGACGACGCCATGTGAACATCACGGTAACCAATGACGACCAAGCAAACGCTAAATGGACTCCAACACCGCACACACGTGCTCGTTGTCATGAATACATTTAACTGCGATAAACGATATTTTATGCTACTTTTATTATGACAATATAAAAGCATAATAATAAAAGTACGGTTCAAAGAACAAACACGTTTTATGCTTCACAACAGTTGGACGTTAGAACCGGAATGTGAAAAAATGTTTCCTAAATGAATAAACCAAATTAAAAAAAAGTGCAAGAGACCCGGAGTGGGCGAAGCTCGTGCGACGTGGTCGAGCTTCAACCGCCGGCAGGGCGACGCGCTCCTGCAGGAGACACAAGCGCCGTTCAAAGAGACGGACGAGCAGTCGTTGTTTTAAGTGAGATTTTAGCCGTGTTGTGTTTCTATACGTCGGCGTACCGGCTCCTTTCTCTCGTTGTGGCTTCGTAACAAAAGTCCATTTGGACTTTGTTTATCCCAATTGTCTGTGGACGTCACTAAAAATAACCCTTCAGAACACGGTGGGTTCACGCGTCCCCTTTGGGTGTGTGTGTGTGTGTGTGGGTGTGTGTGTGTGTGTGACGCTGCCTGAGCCACCAAACCTCCAACAAAGCAGGCAAGAGGACGGCGCGGTTAAAACGTTGGTGATCGCAGAACCCAAATGATCGCGCTCATTTCCACACGCCACCCGGCGTCCAGACAAGGGCTTTTTGTTCAGGTGTTCATAATACTTGTAACAGTACGGCAGTCCACACGTTTGCCTTCAGGTAAGTTGGAGTCTGTGATAAACAGTTCAGTTTGTCGGATGTCAGATTGAAGTAAGAGAAACAGAGTGAACTTTTATATTAGAAAAAAAGCAATAAATGGTCCTACTGAGTATTGTGAGAATATGACATGGACGAGTTTAGATGTGAACTGGTTAAACTAGTACCGTCACTAGGATAGTTACATGCTCCTTGTTTGAGAATTGTGAAAATACAATAAAAAGGTTCCATAAAATAGAATAAGACTCCTTTTTGTATCAGGATCAAAACATTTGAGAATTAAGGTGACAGGTGCTCAATCTGGTCCCAACACAACCCTGTCCTTGATCATTGACAGAAGTCTAGCAGGAGAACACTAGCAGCATGCTGCTTTTCCAAAGCATCACTCACAGCTCCGTCGTAGGTCAGAGCTTCTTTTAGAGATTCCACATCTTCAAACTCCACGTAACAGAACCCTGTAAGACAAACACACAGTGAGCCTCAGCCGATTCTCCGACACATAAAACGCACCACGACCCCTGACCTTTGAACTTGTCCGTCTCTTTATCTCTGACCAATCGGACGCTGCGCATGTTGAGCTCTTTGAAGATGATGTCGATGTCACCTTGCACCGTGTTGAAGGGCAGGTTTCCCACGTACGCCGTGAACGGAGGCTCCGTGGGGAGCTCCTTCTGCTTCCTGGAGCCGCCGGAGCCGCCGCCGCCTCCACGGGGCCTGGGGGGGGCAGAGGGCATCATGGGTATGTATAGATATCTAGATTCAGATCTCTGCTGCAGATGCTCATGGACTCCATGCAGGTAAAGAGACTCCACCCAGCCGGCGCTGCTTCTTCTCTCACCGCAAACACCAATCACTTATCACGTGTAATATATTATTATCTGTGAGGGACACGCGGCACAGACCTCCTTTAGAAACTGTATTTAATAGTGTACATGTTGCCAACATGTGCAGTGTTATATTTGCCTTATACGTGTCTCGACTGTTGGTCAAATGAAAACCATGAAAGGTTTACGACAGCAAAGTGAAGAATGAGGGATTCTATTGCTTCTGGGAGTAAATTCATCTCAAACTAACCAACCGTATTTCTACGCTGTGGTACTTTTACTTAGAAGTAGTTATCTGCACTTTCCTCAGAGGAGCAGCAAAGCTGCAGAGAGGCAGCGTGTGGGGTTGACTCTCGCGGCTCTCAACATGGCGGCAGGATAGCGGTTAGCGCGTAGCTAGTGGAGCCGACCTCACTGGCCAGGGGCGTGTGCACCGAGCCCAGAAGCTGTGACATCATCCAACAGACGGCTGGCAGCGTTGACACGTGGTTTATGACGTCGTGGCGCAGGGGTTAGAGAAGGTGCGCTGGGAAGCACGAGGTTGGTGGTTCGAGTCCAGGCTGCCCCATGTTCCATGTCGAAGTGTCCCTGAGCAAGACACCTGACCCCTAATTGCTCCCCGGGCAAATGTGATAAAGCCATGAGTTTAAAGTGTGATGTAAGTGGCTTTGGATGAAAGCGTCTGCTAAATGACCTGTGATGTGATGACGTGAAACGATCGTCCACACGCAAATCAAACGGCTCACAGGTGAACAACAACGATAACATGACGGCTGATATATAGAGTTTATTCTAAATGACACATTGTTAATAATATTAGTCTATTATTGAGGTTAATTCAAATAGTTTATTATATGTCGTCTGTGGAGAAACACTGAAGATACAGTTTGACGCTACAAACTAAAGTCCTTGTTGTCGTTTGATAACATGAAGAAACTAAACTGACATTTATTAGTGAGAAACTAATTCTGCACTCTGGAGATTATTTCATTACCGATTAGTCTGCTCTCAAAGAGCTCCTTTAACGAATATCTCATTTTATAGATTCCTCAATTGGATGAACGTTATCAGTGAGAAACACCTCTTTGTTTCATACTTTAACATGAACTCACTTATCTGCTGGTTTGATTCAGTGAGACAGATTTTACCCTGAGACCCATTAATAACATCGATTATGTGGACCTTTAAAAACAGAAATAAACGTATGACCGAGATCAGTAATATGAACAACATGAGGTTTATAGAGATATTCTGTAAATATAAAATTAAATAGATACTATACTTAACAATCAGCACAATTATCGATTATAAAACACAGAATTACAACCTTCAGTAGCTCGTATTGATCAGATCAATATAAAATTATTCTATGAACTAATCAATATGCAAACATTGACATGATGAAGATTCTCATTCACGCACCTTTTGGTTTAATCTAAACTAATGGATCAATAGTTTTGATTTACAGATTCATCGCTAAGACGATCAATAGAACATGATTAAGCAACAATTTAATCTATTACTCCTCTGGAAATGAAATCTGCTCTATAAACTAAACATAAACATAAAACCCGTGGACATTAATAACTGTTCGGTGTATATCCATTGATCAGAGAATGGATTAGTCGTTGATCGATAAGATCAAGTTGGGATGTTTAAAAGTGGCACTGAAACTCTTCAACGCATCCAGCTAATAAAACGCTGCACGAGTACAGCCACCGGCAGCTCGCCTCGCATCAACCGATAGATCCGGATCGATACGCAGCCTCACGGCTCTGCGGACACAAGATGCAGCCACGCGGGCAACAAGCCACCGCAGCACCGCCTCCACCTGCTGCGGCCTCCCGCCCGGCTTCGCTCTGCTCCCTCGGTCCGCGGAGCCCCGCGTTCCGGCCCAGGGCCCCGAGTTCGATTACCCCGCACGTGCGGCCGCTAACAACAGCTCCCCACCCCCATGCTAGGTTAGCTTGCGGAGTTCCGGGAGCCGCGGCGTTTCCCAGCAGCCTCCCCGCGCGGGCCTTCGCACACTCGGTCACTCAGCCAGCGCCAGGAGGGAAGGGAGTTCCCACGGCCCTTCATAGCGCCGGTACGGGGGCGAAAAGAGGGGTGGAAAAACACCGACACGTCGGGTAAGCGTTCGTGTGGCGGTGCCGGTCGCTAGAGCATCGCTGCAGGTCGGAGACTCACCCTCTGCCGCCCCCGAAGCTGCAGTAGGCCCGGTCCCGCTCGTCGTAGTTGTCGAAGTCCGCCATTACTGCTGCTGTGTGTCGAAGGAGGAGGTCCTTCACGTCACACGGTGACGCGAGGTTTAGCTGTCCGGAGAGCGCCTGACCGGGAACAGCGACAACGTGTCTGGGCAACTTGTTGCCTGAATTTACACCTAAAGAGGTTTATACCGCAGAATGACATCACAGAGGTATATTAAATTAAACCAAGTAGTGAAGCACTCACCAAAAGATCGTTGAGATTTTTGATTGAGTTTAACTAGCAAATAGTACCTAAAAATAATTACATTTTCTGAAAATGCCTTTGGAAAGGTAAGAAGTAAAAGACAATATTCCCCGAATAAACACACTCCAACACATTGAAACGGTTGTTCTTTCTCTTCTGTTCTCTGTAATGTATTAATATTGTTCATATATGTAAAACAGCCTGTCAATATTTTACATATATTCATTTCATGTTCTCTGCAATATTGTAAAATGTGATTGTTATTTAAATGGAGGCTTCAAATAAGCCCACTGGGCTTTCTGCCTCTTCCTGCACTGCTATACTATTTATCTTTGTTATGTTTATTTCTTTTTATTTATTGATACAATTAAATAAACTGATATGAGTTGATGTCATGAAAGGAAAATCCAAAGAATGTCTTACTAACAGTGTTTGATGTCAAATCAAATCAGATTTGTCTCTACTTTGGAGGAATTTACATTTTGTGTCATATTTATTTTCATTACCTGTATTTCATTAATACAATATTTTACATTGCAGGTGTTTTGGTTCATTAAGTAAAAATGTTAAATATTTCATATCCAATGGAATCTTAAGTAAAAAGCACAAAATAAAACAAACATACAGTTGTCATTTGCATCATTTCAAATTCTCTCGTACTCGTAGAAATATAAAAGCTTAACGATGTCTTTTTAATGGACGTAGAAGACATACTTAGATAATAGATAACATGTGCTGATAGCAAAACGCAGAAGCTCAGAGTAGAAAGGACAAGAAGAGGAAACAGTATCAAAGTGATAGAGGACAAACTATTACACATTAATTTATTCAAATGAAACAGGTTTAGTAGCTAGTAAAGATTTTCTGCTGCTGCACTCCGGTAAGTGCGAACAGCTACAGTCAGTCAATGGGGTTGTTAGTTATAGAGAGTAAGAGATGAAGAAGTGGTCAGAATTACGGAGTCCTTCTACAGATCATCTGGATTAGATGTTATCGTCTAAGGATTTCTTTCAGTCATGAAGGTCTCCATTAGGACAGAAGCTCTCAGAGATCATTTTCAGGTTCATCAGAAGTCTTGTAGATCTAATAGAGATCTACAAATGTCTGGCAGGTTCAACTCAGCAATTCAACGCGGGTCTGGTAGTTCTTCCAGATATCTACGAGGGCTCTTGTAGATCTAGAGGTTGAAGAGCCATCAAAGAGCTGGATCGGAATGGGAAGCTGGGTTCAGATAATGTGGACGTGTTTCAGCGGCTGCCTGTGGAGCTGGTTTGCTCTGGAATGACCGTCAGATCTGGTAAAGGACAGTCTCTCTATAAGGGTCTGGATATAGGACGGCCGGACGGGACGTCCTTCTCACCGGGAATCATGGTTTTCCCCAAAAACTGGAAGCACAGAACAAAGAATAAAGTCTAAAACCAGTCAGAACACATCCCAGGTCAGCTCCTCAGGGTTTTTACCTGGTTCTCAGCCAGCGCCTGTTTGGCCATGTAGTGCTCCCTCTTCATCTTCAGCTCCACCTCCTCGGGGACGTCAGGCACAATCAAGTCGATCAGACGGCCAATGGAGAAGACCACGTGCTGAGAAAGAGAGAGGGCAGGTTGTTAAAAACTGTGTTACATGTTTTATTCCTCATCCATTGCGTTTCTCTCCGGATCACACTCACTTCGAACACAATGACAAACGTCAGTCGGATGGCGAGAAGATGGAAGTACTCCGGGAGGTAATCGCCGTCTGCATCCCTGAAACCCTGATACCTGCAGGGCATCGGCAACATTAGCAATATCAATGACACCAGCAACATTAGTAACGTCGATGACACCAGCAACATTAGCAACGTCGATGACACCAGCAACATTAGCAACGTCGATGACACCAGCAACATTAGCAACATCAATGACACCAGCAACATTAGCAACATCAATGACACCAGCAACATTAGCAACATCTTCAAAATCAGCACCATCTTTAACATCAGCGTGGGGTCGTTGTCTACCTGCAGGGTGTGTGTTGCTGTGTGTAGTTGGGTGGGGTTGTTGTCTACCTGCAGGGTGTGTGTTGCTGTGTGTAGTTGGGTGGGGTTGTTGTCTACCTGCAGGGTGTGTGTTGCTGGTTGTAGTTGGGTGGGGTTGTTGTCTACCTGCAGGGTGTGTGTTGCTGGTTGTAGTTGGGTGGGGTTGTTGTCTATCTGCAGGGTGTGTGTTGCTGGTTGTAGTTGCGTGGGGCCGTTGCCTACCTGCAGGGTGTGTGTTGCTGTGGGGTCGTTGCCTACCTGCAGGGTGTGTGTTGCTGGTTGTAGTTGCGTGGGGTAGTTTCCTACCTGCAGGGTGTGTGTTGCTGTGTGTAGTTGCGTGGGGTAGTTTCCTACCTGCAGGGTGTGTGTTGCTGTGTGTAGTTGGGTGGGGTCGTTGTCTACCTGCAGGGTGTGTGTTGCTGTGTGTAGTTGGGTGGGGTCGTTGTCTACCTGCAGGGTGTGTGTTGCTGGTTGTAGTTGCGTGGGACCGCTGCCTACCTGCAGGGTGTGTGTTGCTGGTTGTAGTTGGGTGGGGTTGTTGCCTACCTGCAGGGTGTGTGTTGCTGGTTGTAGTTGCGTGGGGTCGTTGCCTACCTGCAGGGTGTGTGTTGCTGGTTGTAGTTGCGTGGGGCCGTTGCCTACCTACAGGGTGTGTGTTGCTGTGTGTAGTTGCGCAGGGGGGTCGTTGCCTACCTGCAGGGTGTGTGTTGCTGGTTGTAGTTGCGTGGGGCCGTTGCCTACCTACAGGGTGTGTGTTGCTGTGTGTAGTTGCGTGGGGTCGTTGCCTACCTGCAGGGTGTGTGTTGCTGGTTGTAGTTGCGTGGGACCGTTGCCTACCTGCAGGGTGTGTGTTGCTGGTTGTAGTTGCGTGGGACCGCTGCCTACCTACAGGGTGTGTGTTGCTGTGTGTAGTTGCGTGGGACCGTTGCCTACCTGCAGGGTGTGTGTTGCTGGTTGTAGTTGCGTGGGGCCGTTGCCAGGGTGAAGTTGATGAACCCGGTAAGTGTGCGGTCTCTGGTGTAGGCGTAGTATAGACGCGGCAGGAAGGAAGATGTAAATGCAATGAGGAACGCCTAAAGACAGCAGGTCAAGAAGGTTAGATCATATTTGCTGCTGATGGAGAAGGTCAAACTCGATTGGCTGCTGATTGACCCTCAAATGAATCTCACATTGCTGAGCACGGCCACGTGGGCGATGACCTGCAGGATTGGGAACCAGATGCCGATGTCCTGAGCCCGCTCGCCCACTGGCCGCCGATACTCCGTCACAAACTTCTGAGCGTCCAGGCGGATCTCCACCCAGTTGTTGATGAGCGCAAAGAGAGGCGCCAGAGGACAGGCTGCCACGAAGATGGTGATGAACCCAAACTGGATCACTGAGGAGAAAGAGGAGGAGGGAGAGGCAGACCTCCACGTTAAACACTGCTTTCCCTGGAGGATAAATCCAACGGAACCTGACTCACCCATCTCCAGGTATTCACTGAAGAGGCCTTCACAGCCCAGCAGCTGATAGTCCGTCTCCCAGGGAAAAACCTCCTCCTCCTGGACCTCTGTTCTCTCCTCATCCCCTCCCTCCTCCCTCACTTGTTTCGGCCAATGACTTGACTTCCTCTTCTGCCACCAGCACCTCAATTTCCTGTCAGATAGTGAGCCATCAGTACAGGTCCAACGTTCTTTGGATGGAGATGAAGTCACATCGATCTAATTAGAGTTTACACTAAACTGACTAATCTAGTTAGGACTCTTCTAAAAGTCCTTTGAGTGATTTTGGGCACAAAGGGCTTTCGAGCTCAGAGCTGGGAGGGGATGGAGGAGAGTGTGCACTCGCTTGTCTAAATGGAAGCGTCGCTACCTGACGATCTAAAGCTCTTAGTGCTCATTTAGGGAGTCACTGTGTTGAGGAGTGTAAGGTCGGAGGAGAAGCAGACAGTGCCAACCAGGCAGACGCAGGTCTGATAACGAGAGTTAGAGACACACAAAGCACCACACAACACTCACGCTTTGTTCGTTGGTGTCACATTAATGTCAGGAGACCACACATTGTATGTGATTGGATCGGTGTTGCGGCGGGAGGACCTGCTCCTCCTCAACGCCAGTTTAGAAATCTTCTATATCAAACAAGTACAAAATGGAATGTTCTTCCTGATGTTAGTCAGCTGTTCTTCTGGCCTGCGGGCCGACAGAACTGCTCCTGCTTTTGTAAACAAGCGCTGATACTTGATCTGTGATCTGACAGATGAATCTACCAGAGCGAGAGAAGTTGTTTGGCTGAATTTGTGCAGAATAACCTCAACCGGACTTCCAATTTCGATCACGTTTTTCATACCCCAGTTGTCAAGAGTTCTGATTGCCCTTAATTTAATCGCCTCAACTCTTTGGCCGGGAAATTGTGGTCTCCTTCTGGTCTGGGAAGGAGTGGGTCAGGACGGTACTGCTTCATCTGCCTGTTGATGAGGGGGAACACGGACCCATTCTTCCTCCTGCACCTGGAGAATGTGGACCTCACTGGACCTTTTTGCAGCGCTGTACTTCCAGCACAGTGGTTGCTTGGCACCACATGGGCCATACTCGATGTTCCCGGGATGTGGCGGCTTGAGGAACCTTTGTTCTTTGTCACCCAATGCAACAGCTACCAGCAGATACAGAGCACAACTGGATCCTGAACTTGTTCCCACTTGAACATCTTTATGTTCATTGTCCACGTCTGTCTGCACTCTTTCTCTGTTGAAGATGTGGTTTCAAGGTCTTGGGGAGGTTGTTTCTCTTCAGGGTTTTGTTTGGACTAGTTGTGTCTCCAAGTCACTAGGCTGCCTCCATAAGGACGCATTTGTCCACCGCATACGTCACTGGGTCCATGTGGGTCCATGTGCTGTTTCTTATGAACTTCAATGTACTACACACATTTATAACACACACAAGGAGCAGCTCGTCTGCAGTTATTAGTGAAAAGTCACTTTAATGACGTTCACACTTTAGAGGCTGACTGACGTCTTACTGACGCTGAGGCGGTTTTATAAAGTAAACAGTCTAACTGGTTTCATTTGAATATAAAAATAAATTCTTCTCTCAGCCTGAAATCTCTCATGCTCCGGAGGAGAAGCATATCTTCCTAAATCCTAAAAGGTAAAGCTGATGACGCAGGCAGGAAGTCCCCCGTAGGACAGACCGTCCCATGTCAGAGACCGCTCGGTTCAGCCTGTGCGGTTGATGGAGGACCAGCCCAGGTAGACCAGAAGGCTGCTGGAGGCTGGAGGCTACAAGGATGCAGCCTAGCGACTTTGAGACACAGCTAAGAAGAGTCCACTCGTTGGTGAACTATCGTTCTGGGACTGCTAATTTGGCCATTTGGTTAACGTGCAGAGCGTCTGAAGTCCAGACTAAGGGTAGACTACAAATACTAAAAGACTATGTGCCACAGTGGGGTGATGATTAATGTTCTGTGCTCACCTGACTTGTTTTTATTTATTTGTTTTATTTTCCTGATGTTAAAATGAAAATGTGGCAGGGATCTGGGTTTCTCCAGGACTTTGGAAACCAAAACCAAGTCTTCTACTCTCCTCTCATCTGCTCTCCTCATGTTCTTACGGCCAGATGAACTCCTGGGCGTTGTTGATCAGCTGTTTTCCCACCATGATGACCAGCAGCTCTTGGGCCAGTTCAATGAGACAACCTCCGGCTCCACACTGTGACACAGGAGCACAGGTATCAGTACGTTAATCGTCTGTGAGGTGGAGCAGCTGTTCTCACTAGAGGACACAAGGACGTGCATACAGGAGGAGGCCGGGTTTGAACTGCCGACCACGTGGTTAAAGGTACGACTCGTTTTCTGGTTCGATTCCCAGCTCCCAGCAAAGTGCCCTCGAGCAGTACAATGATGCACACGTTTCACCATCATCATCATCCCCCTCCCCCTCCTCTTCCTCCTCAGCTGCATCATCATCAGTTTAACAGACTCACGTCTTCGTTGCGAACTCCAAACAGAGTTTTGTAGTTTCCCGGGTAACCGATGAACCTGAAGACAACAAACAAATAACAACTAGAAACGTCTCAATACATTTCAATCCGGTTCCCAGTAGAGAAGAAGAATCATCAGGGATGAAGGTAAAAGGAGGAGCTCTGGAGCTCCGATTGCTCGCGGTGCCTCTCACCTGCCTTTGAAGAAGGCGATGTAGACCGGAGACGAGTACAAGTTCACAAACTGGAAGACGAAAACTTTGAGGATGAACATGTCTTCGTATTTTGACTGAGTCCGATGCATCTCTGACAGAAAAAGCAACAGAAACAACAGCTGAGTCTTCATCTGGGAGAGGTTCTGTGTGTGATCCTGGGCCTCTCACCCCTGGGTGCCCCGAGGCTCCGTTCTGAGCCCCCTCCTGTAAGAGCCAGAAGGCTGTATATTGTTTAATTGGAGTTTTGGGAATGTTGATCATTTGTTTTTGGATTTGTCCTCGTTGGGCTCGACCTGAAAATATGTGTCACATATTGAGTCGTATTAGTTAGAATGACACTCCCTTTTTTCTCGATATATTCACGTCATGATGAGAAGAGCTGCATTAGTCAATAGAGTGCAGTTTTTCTACCGTGTGACGGAATGTGCTTTTTGTGTATTTAGTTTAATTAGCATTAACGCTTTTGCTGCGTGCAATAAACATCAAACGGGTTGAAAGATCTCCTGTCATTTGCGTTAAGGAAATGAAATCGCTGCGTCTGCAGCTCAACTAATCCTGTCCACTCCCTAATGTGAGACACCGGTAGCAGCAGGAATCTCAGTAGATGACCGCACACCACCTGAAGATTAACCTTCACAAGACCACCAACGACCTGACCGCAACCTCTGAAAACGCTGTTCCAACCCTGACTGCTGGGATCCTCTGTGTGACACTCAACAGGTTCTGGTCGTCTCCCGCCTTGGTTGTTGTAACACCTCCTAGCAGGTCTACAAGCCAGCGCCACCCGACCTCTGCAGCAGCGCCGCTGGTCTTAACCTCCGCTCCTCCTCTACCTTCACGGAAGGTTTGGGCAGAAACATTTAAACTCTTCTTTGCTGAGACACTGAGGAAGAGGAGGGTGAGACAGAAGGTGAGGGACCAACGAAGATGAGGGTGAGACAGGAGGTGAGACTCACCCCATCGGGTGAGTAGGCGAGCCAGTGAAGTGTAAACCTTGGACAACATGAGGATGACCAACAGGTTCAACACGGATCCTGAGATACTGGCTACCCTCCCAGCCTGTAGACACACAAACGCACACACACAAAAACACACATCAACAAGACACATGTGTCCTGAAGCTTCACTTCTTTCTACTGACCTTTGGACTCAAAGGTTCTCTATTTCATATTCAGATCATTCGTATTTCATCTCACAACTAAATGACAGCCCCGTTAGCCCTGTTAGCCCGTTAGCCCCGTTAGCCCTGTTAGCCCCGTTAGCCCCGTTAGCGTTAGCCCCGTTAGCCCTGTTAGCCCCGTTAGCCCCGTTAGCCCGTTAGCCCTGTTAGCCCCGTTAGCCCCGTTAGCCCTGTTAGCCCCGTTAGCCCTGTTAGCCCTGTTAGCCCGTTAGCCCGTTAGCCCTGTTAGCCCCGTTAGCCCTGTTAGCCCGTTAGCCCCCCGTTAGCCCCGTTAGCACTGTTAGCCCTGTTAGCACTGTTAGCCCCGTTAGCCCCGTTAGCCCTTCCGGAGGCAGGTTCAGGAATGAGGAAACATTTGTTGCCATAGTCTGTCAGACACACGGTTGTACTCACAGAGCCCGTTAAGAAGCTGCCGGACTCGTAGATGATGACGGTGACTATGGTGCGATACAGGATGACGGCCATGAGGAACATCAGCACCATGATGACCTGTACACAGGAAGGTTAATGAGCTAACATGTTACTGCCCTCCAAGGAGGTTTTTGGGTCAGTGACCGCGACTGTTCAGGGTCAGAGGTCAGGAGGCCCACCATGAGGATGATGACCATGCAGCCAGTCATTGTCCTGTTGAGGCGCTTCGTGTGAGGGAAGTAAGGTTCCTCTGCTCCCGTCACGGAGTTCCTCATGGTCATCGGAGCCATGGCAGTGAACTCCGGACGAGGTCTCTCCTAAGGGGGACAGAGGGATCACAGTTTAGTCCTGATCCTCTATGTGAACCCGTCACTGAGGGAAGGGAGACGTCTTGGTTCTGTAGAATCAGAACCAGAACTGAGGGGGTCAGACACCAAAAGCAAAGCCAGTAGATTCCGTGCAAAGTCAAAGCACAGAGGCGACTGGTTGTGGAGGAAGCTCATTTTCAACGGGCGGCACAAGGAGACGCGAAAGAGCGAAAGGAGCCGTTTCACCAAATGGGAAGATTGGAATTGGAACGCTGTCTATCGAAAGCCAATCGGCGCTGAGATGCTCCACTCGCCATCGCCACCGACGTTTGTGTAGTTCACACAACAAATAAAGAGCATAAATAGTGGTTGTTTATTTCCATGGTGGATAGTGGAAATTCTTATAACTTACGGACACAAGTGACAGAGATAAGCCACGCCCCCTCTCAGGTACGAATGAAGCGAATTATCTACAACTGGTCGGGCGAGTGAAGCATCAGAGTAGTAGAATGAGAGGTTTACTCAAGGGACTCTGGTGAGTAGAGACACACTCTAACGAGAGACGCCAGTGTGAGACACGTACCTCGATGTCCTGGAACTCTGAGCAGTCCCAGCGGTGAGACAGGACCGAGCAGGTCCTCTTCCAGTACTCCAGGAAGGTGACAGACCACAGAGACATGAAGACGCTGAAGAACACCGTCCCCCCATTATCAAACATGATGCCAGCCTGCAGGGTGAGACAGACAGGGAGTGAGACACACAGACAGAGAGTGAGACAGACAGGGAGTGAGACATCTGACAGACAGAGAGTGAGACAGACAGGGAGTGAGACATCTGACAGACAGAGAGTGAGACACACAGAGAGGGAGTGAGACAGACAGGGTCAGACAGACAGCCAGACAGAGAGTGAGACAGACAGGGGTCAGACAGACAGCGAGTGAGACAGACAGGGAGTGAGACACACAGACAGAGAGTGAGACAGACAGGGAGTGAGACATCTGACAGACAGCGAGTGAGACAGACAGGGGGTCCGACAGACGGAGAGTGAGACAGACAGACAGACAGAGAGACAGCTAGTGAGACAGACAGGGACAGACAGACAGAGAGTGAGACAGACAGGGGTCAGACAGACAGCGAGTGAGACAGACGGGGTCAGACAGACAGGGAGTGAGACACACAGAGAGTGAGACAGACATGGAGTGAGACATCTGACAGACAGCGAGTGAGACAGACAGGGGGTCCGACAGACAGAGAGTGAGACAGACAGAGAGACAGTGAGACAGACAGGGTCAGACAGCCAGAAAGAGAGTGAGACAGACAGGGGTCAGACAGACAGCGAGTGAGACACACAGACAGGGGGTCTGACAGACACCGAGTGAGACAGACAGATAGACGGGATCAGACAGACAGCCAGACAGAGTGAGACAGACAGACAGCGAGTGAGACAGACAGGGTCAGACAGACAGCCAGACAGAGAGTGAGACAGACAGGGGTCAGACAGACAGCGAGTGAGACAGACAGGGATGCCATGAATTGTGGGTAATTCCCTTAGCCAAAGTGTGACAGAAAGGCTTCACGAAAGACTCATACAGTTGATGATACAAGCAGTCCCGCCCCCCTGTCACTCAAAGAAACAGACAGGTACCTTGAAGGTGACACAGATGCTGGAGTAGTTCCAGTGGGAGCAGATGTTACAGAGAGGACACATGGTGAAGCTGTTTCCGCTGTCACACAACTCCTTCCTGCACACGGACACACGGGTGTGAGGGTCTCATTTGGTGGATAAAAGTTGCATATAAGCAAAAAAAAACATATTACAAATACATTAAAGTGTCAACAGAAAAGAGAAGTTTTGGTGAGGTTTATTTGCAATGGATTGTGGGACAACAATGAGCGCACAACTTCACACTCACGCCGGAACGTCAGTGGCCATGAGCCAGAACCCGAACAAGAAGACCACGGTGCCGACCAGCGACGCCGGCAGCAGCCAGCCGGTGTAGAAACCTGCGGTGAGACACGGTGACGCGGTTTGAGCCGACATGTCAGCGGAGGCCGTCGCCGATGCTTCTGCTGATTGTTACCCAGCCAGGCGAAGTAGAGCGCTATCTTCTCCCCAAAGTACTCCCTGATGTGGTCCAGAGGCTGGTAGTGTCTCCAGGAGGACCACGTGGCCCAGTAGGAGTACAGGATCTCCCTTAGAACTAGCGACTGGGGAGAGACGGGGGGCGTCGGCAGCCGGAAACCTCCCTGCAGACAGAGTGTGGACAGCGCTTATCCTCACTGACATGGGGTCAGATCAGTCTCAATAATCGCAAATGCACACAGAAAGATTCACAAATATATAATAATAAATATATTATATTTGATTCAAAAATGCAAAAAAAATCTGAATTCTTTTAAAGCCAGAATCTACTTGTCTGGCAGAACGTCAGTGACGCTGATTTAAAGACCCAGCGCACAAGACTTCTCCCTCTTTAGTGCTTTTTTCAGCCTCATACTGTACTTTTATGCTAACGCGTGCTGCACTTTCATGCTAACGCATGCTGTACTGTGCAAGTTTTAGGGGTCTTTAGGGTTAAAGATAGAGGGAGGGCTTTGGTTGGTTTTAGGCAAAGGAGCTTTGTTAAGATGAGGGTTAGTTGGTGTCAAAGGTTAAAGGTCGGGGTCATGAGCTCACCTCGTGCAGCGGATAGGCTGCAGTGAAGACCTGCTCCGTTATCAGTCGATCGATTCCCACCTCCCCTCGCTTTACCGACCCGTACGCCGTCCTGGCCAGGATCTCGTACAGCTGCAGGGACACGGTCACTGCAGAGACACTGAGCGGACTAAAACCAGCGCTGCCGCAAACCCCTGTGGTGGAGTCCTGATGTCACTTCCTGTCTACCATGTTGGATTGGCCCTTTAAATCTGTGCAAGTTTATGAAAGCACAGGAGATCGAGGACGCTTCTCTGAGGAACGCCACGATTTATTGATGTTGCATCTTTATTAGAGCTGTCAACATAAACGCATTAATCTATGCGATTAATGTGGTCGAGATTACTACAACAAAATATTTTAACGTAGTAGTTTAATGTTTATATACTTCCGCGAAACGGCCGCTCGCTGCAGTCAGTTACATCAAGATGGAGAGAGCTTTTTGCAAACAGTGGTGCGACATACAGCAGAGAACTGTGCAGAGGACAGTGACGTGCAGTCAGGGTAGTTAAGGTAGGCACTGCCTCCCCTCAACAGCTGACGTCACTACCAGCTACGTTGTAAACGTGATCCCCGCAAACTACAAAGTCGAAATGACGGCTGTGTTCGCTGATATCACAGATCTGAGACAAGTTTACAACGCTACTTCCATCTCAACATTAACGTTACCCCGCGCGGCACACAGTCTGCAGAGGACCACCACTGTGTCCCTGAAAGATCGTGGTTAGAAAACGTCCTGCTAAATGTGGGGAGATTGTTGGGACTTCAAACACAGCCGTTAAATGATGGAGCGTTGACAGCAAAGTGGACGAGGACGACAGGAAGAGTCGCTAGTTCAACATGTACATGCTTTCTAAAGTGATTAGTCATTACTTTTAGAATTTAGTCTTTAGAAGGAAAACAAACATTGTAACAACAACATTCATTAATTGCCATTAATCGAGATGAATGAATTTGAAAATTTGCAATTAATTACTTAATTTTTTCTATTGACAGGCCTAATCTTTATCTTTTGTCCTTTCTGTCGGATAGAATCTAAAGCCAATTTAGAATAGATGAGTCACCTTTTTGTACTATAAGAGTAATACAAGTACCACTATAAAACGATAGTTAACAGAAATATTCCTTGTTTAAGAAAATATTTATGTATTCATTTCTTAATGTTGTGTTTTTTGGAAAACAAATATACAATGAATCAAATGAAAGAACAGACCACTTGGACATAACACATCACCTTTTTGTCCAACATGGAGTTCTAAAAAACAACATTTATAATATTGATACACATACTTCATTAAAACAGTTATTTGTGTTATGTTTTCTACACATCATTAAAGTGAGTTATTGGTTCTGCAGAACAAACACTGACAGGGTTCTTCTGGCCGGTTTAGTTTGCTCTGCTGAAGGTGTGCACGTACAAGCATCCCTGCTGTTTACAGACGTTGTTTGAGGAGGAGGCGTCGCCACTCACAGCATCCGTCTGCCGATTGAAACATCCTGTAATCTGAGCCAATCACGGCCATCTGTGGGTATTCTGCCCCACCAGGATGAGACGTTGGGGCCACTGCAGCTCTCAATGGGCCCAGTTTACTTTTGGACGGACAGAAGCTGCGAACTCGGTGGCTGGCGGATGGTTTTCTGGTATCAAATCTCTCAGGTTAATCTGCACCCTGACGGTAAAACATTAAGCAAAGCAGCCTCTGCTTCTGTGTGTCAGTTTGTTATCGTCTTCAAATGTCCCTCAATACAATAAGGTTTAAACCAACTAGCACACAGAATCCCATCACTGGAGCGGTTTGTCTGTTTGTTCTGGGGGCTCCATGTTGGCGCTTGTCTCAAATGGGCTTTATTGGTAGAATTGCATATTCCTGGTTATATGCAACGTTAAGATTGAAATTGCTACAGACTCACCACCTGGTGTCTTTGAGTCGTCTTGAAGAAGGTGTTTTTGTTGTTGCTGCCCAGAAACCTGCAGACAGAGAACATACTTTTTTATAGTATAGTATCTGCACTCACCTTTAAACTCCTTTCAGTAGTAAAGGCCTCTAATTTGCAGGTAAATATATTTTTTCATAATTTTCTTTTGTTCATTTTTACATGAACACAGTAAGCAACACAGCCTTTTTCTGAGCATATAAATGCATAAGAGCAATACAGGTTGTGCATTGCTGGTTGAGTTGATTCAGCCAGGGAGTTCCAGATCTACTGATTTGGTTCTTACCTTTCACACGTATTGTACCATAGTATGGTACAATACTAAGTACCATACATAGTATTAATACCATAATATTTTAGGCTAAGTTTTTGCATCTTTTGTGTCATTTATTTCTCATGCTGTTCTGGTCTGTTGGAGGTTTTTACCTCTGCAGCTTGTTATTCCTGAACTGACAGGTGTAGAAGTCAGGTGGGGGGTTGGGGACATCCTGAGACAGAAGGTTAGGGAGGGACAGTCGGGAGAAGATCTGCGCGGACCAGTTAGTGATCGGAGCGGTGACCACCTGCAGGTGGACAGAAGACAGAGGACACATGCTTATAGTTAGGGCTGGCTCAAGTTTATAACCCTGGCGCCTTCTTCCTCTCCTTCTGATTTAACTGTATTAAAGTATAAATTATAAGTCTGTCAATTAAAATAAGTACATTCATCATACTAAGCAGGGCTAGCTAGGTTAGGGCTGGTTCAGGTTTATAGTTAGGGCTGGTTCAGGTTTATAGTTAGGGCTGGCTCAGGTTTATGGTTAGGGCTGGTTCAGGTATTTATAGTTAGTACATTCATGGTACTCAGGGCTAGCTGGTTAGGGCTGGTTCAGGTTTATAGTTAGGGCTGGTTCAGGTTTATAGTTAGGGCTGGATCAGGTTTTTAGTTAGGGCTGGATCAGGTTTTTAGTTAGGGCTGGTTCAGGTTTATGGTTAGGGCTGGTTAAGGTTTATAGTTAGGGCTGGTTCAGGTTTATGGTTAGGGCTGGTTCAGGTTTATGGTTAGGGCTGGTTCAGGTTTATAGTTAGGGCTGGTTCAGGTTTATAGTTAGGGCTGGTTCAGGTTTATGGTTAGGGCTGGTTCAGGTTTATAGTTAGGGCTGGTTCAGGTTTATAGTTAGGGCTGGTTCAGGTTTATGGTTAGGGCTGGTTCAGGTTTATAGTTAGGGCTGGTTCAGGTTTATAGTTAGGGCTGGTTCAGGTTTATAGTTAAGGCAGATCAAACTTGTCTTCTTCCGCAGAGGCGTTGTTTTTCTTTTCACGCAGATTAGGAGGGGTTATAATCAGGACACCCCTCATGAGACGGGTTAGGTCAAGGGAACTTGAATGTTTACCTGCAGAGGAACTCTAAGGCTGATCTCTTCAGCGTAGTAGCAGAGGACACTCCATGGAGCACTGAGGAGGACAAAAGTGATCTTTGTCTTCGCCTCAATGACCTCCTTCTGCAGAGACACAAACAAACTGGTTTGATCTTGATCTCTTCAGAGTTCACATCAATTGCGAAAAGGGGGTGATGGTGGCGCATGGCCCGAACCCGCCGGGAATCGCAAGGTTGGCGGTTCGAGCCCCGGCTTCTCCATGTCCCATGTCAAAGTGTCCCTGAGCAAGACACCTGACCTAACTCAAACTAAGATAGTAAAAGTATTTAATAAAGACCTATTTAACTACTCAAAAAGCCTACAGGCAAACAGGGACTAAAATTCCAAGCAACCAAAAAACTCCCCGTCACACGACACCAACATAAAGACAATGAACCGACAAGATGACGAGGGACACACATGGTTTAAATGCACCGGGGAGGTGCAGGTGATTGGACACGGGATCAGGAAACATTTATTACCAAAATATGTCAAACATACAATGAATTTGTGAATGAAATGCTAATGCAGTGGGTTAGTAGAATAAGGCTATGGGTTAGTATAAAATAAGATAATAAAGTTAAAGTTAAAAATTTAAAATATTAAAAAAGTTAAAAAATATTAAGCATAAAGTGCACTATCGAATAAGTGACAAAGTGATAAATGACAGTAAAGTGACATGTGCAGTATGAAGGCGAGTGACCGGTGGGATGTTATAGTCAGTCAGTGGGGGACCGGCTCTGTTGATGAGCCCGACTGCTGACGGGAAGAAACTGTTCGTGTGGCGGGAGGTCGTAGTCCTGATGGACCTCAGCCTCCTGCAGATGGAAGGGGCACAAACAGGTTTTGTCCGGGGTGAGAGGGGTCGGCTACCATCTTTTTAGCTGCTTCAGAGACCTGGAGGCGAACAAGTCCTGCAGGACGGCAGATTGCAGCCGATCAGCCTCTCTGCAGAGCGGAGGACACGCTGCAGCCTGCCCTTGTCCTGGCTGTGGCTGCAGCGTACCAGACGGTGATGGAGGAGCAGAGGATGGACTCCAGGATGGCCGTGTAGAAGTGGACCATCATCGTCTTTGGCAGGTTGAGTTTCTTCAGCTGCCTCAGGAAGAACAACCTCTGCTGAGCCTTCTTGGTGATGGAGCTGATGTTCAGCTGTGATCTAATATAACTGAACTAATACATACAACTGAAAATGTATACATTTTGCAGTTATATGTGTAAATGCTCTTACATGCGGTTGTGCAAGCGTTTCACATGTATCTCTGTTCCACCGGAAGGTGGAAACAAGGGGTGCAGGTTGTGAACAGCGAAAAGCGTCAATCGTGTGTGAGAAAGCGTTTGAATAGAGTTTCATTAGTACGTGTAAGAGAATGTCTGCCTCTTTGAACAGTTGTGTCACTGTTCAAACACATCTCAGGGATGTGATGTTTGACTTAAGGGGGTTTGTTTTACTCACCTGCTCCTGCAGCAGGCCGCAGTCTCTCAGCTTGTTCAGAAACACCTTTCTCCACTCCTTGTGGGCGGGGCTTACACCTCTGCTTTCCTCCCTCTGTGAGCTCAGAGGCTCCTCCCACACCAAGACAAAATCTGGCCAATAGGAGCACAGCGTTTAAAACTTGCATCGTGGATCACTGACGATCACTCAGCAAAAACGTTAAAAGGACCTGGATTCTGTAAAACGAACCAGGAAGTTCTGCTACTTAACCCAAAGAGAAGATACAGTTTCTCACTTAGTCCTCAGACTGTCTGTCTGTCCACACACCAGTGGGGAGGATTTACAAACAGAGCAGTTTGGTCAGAAATTGGTGCAGTAGAAAAAACGTCTCAGTTCTGTTACGTCCCTTTGTGCTATTAGTGCGTTTGTTTTACTCACCAACTCGACTAAACCCGTCACTGAAGACGTTCCTGTCAGGACGATGAACAGGTGCATCCTGGGAAATTATAACAAAATCCCTCAGGACATCTTAATATTTTAACCTCCATAACCAAAAGCGAAAACAATCAAACCAATGAATTAAAACCCGGATTGATGGAATAGTTCATCTGTTCTCCCTCACTAACCAATCACATTCCTCCATTAGGTCACATGAACTCATGTTAGGCTATAAAGAAACTCCCCCCGGTTAATTAGAGCAGATCGTACTCTGTGATATTAACTGTTTACTTTGTGGCTAATGAGGCTGCGTCTCTTCATCACACACTTCCTGTTTCCTGTTTCCTGTTTCCTGTCCGCTAAAACAAACGGAGCTCATTCTACATTCTACATCTTAGTTATGAAGTACACGATTAAGACAATTGTTCGACTTTGATGATGTGCAAAAGCTTTAAAACGTCATTCTTCAACTTCATAATTTCATCCTCCGTCTTGGGAAATAAATGTAGTACTTACAGTATTTATAGTACTCATAGTACTTGGAGTAGTTAGGGTACTTTAAGTGCATATACTAATTGTATTGGTACCTGAATAGCAGTTATGGGAAATATGATTTATTAAAGTAATGATGACCATCGGCCGTCGTGTCACGTTACCGCGGCAATGCTGCCGTAGTCCTTCTCCGCCTGGGTTTCCATGGCGATGAGTTCTGCGCTGTCCTCCCTCTGCTCCACTCTCCTCCTCATCCTCCCTCAGCTCCTCCCCCCGCAGGTACACAACAGAAAAGAGGAGGAGCCTAACACACGCGCTGGATGGTCATTGGTTTGTTCCTTTGTTTGTCAATAATGTTCAAACACGAAGGTTGATTACAATAAAAATACACAGGGAGAAGTACGTGAGTCTGCAGGATTCACGTACTTATACAACGGCTAATGTCACCAAGCGCCCTCGGTGATGTCATCGGCTGGCAGCGTTCTGATTGGCTGCTGAGCAATAAGGTGACTCCTTCTGTTGAACTTTTATCTTTTTCATTTGAAGCCAACGCAGAAAACAGTTCTTTATCCCAAATTGTTTGATTGATTAATCAAGTTATTTTTTTATTGATCGCATTCATTTTCCGAGAAGATGAAAGCAACTCAGTTCATTTCGTGAATACTTTCTTTATTGAACGGGGCTATTGGACAAAAGCAGAATAAAAAAATCCAGGTTAAGTGAAAAGGTTCAGCTTGACTTAGTTTGATCTTAATCGGTTGCACGGGATGAGGAGGAGGAGGAGCTTAGTCCATCCAGATGCACACAGCTGGATCAGTGCACGTTCACGCTTTCTTAAGTAGACCACGGTGTCCATCACACATCTACTGATGCACAGATGGAGAAGACGCGCGCAGCATATTTTTAACCCACTGAGCAGCAACTAATTATGGAAACTTCTGAGGAGGTGAAGCCTCTAATATGCAAAACGGGAAAAACGCAGCTGTAATTAAACAGAGAAAAGCCTGTTATACAATCGCTGACCGACGGAATGAGGAAGGGTCTAAAAATATCTACTTACAGGAAAGTTGTAGACTGTTTTAATATGCTTGTTTTATGTGTCGGTTTTATTGCTGTATTTGTGTTTATGTGCTAATGAGCCTACCATGTAAAGCACTATATAAATAAAATGTATTATTATTTAGCCTACTTTGTCTTAAAAGCAGTGTTGGGAGTCGGAGGGCCGACAGACAGTAAGTAAACAGCTGCCTGTCAGCACTAAACAGTTGTGCGTCACAGAATAGTCGCGTGCGTGTAAACAGCGTCGCGTCGCTCATGAGGAAAGAGCGCAGGATGCTGCAGGCGGCGCCACGCAAACAACCAGCGCTCCATCACACGGACCGATGAACCGGCAGAGCTCATCGATTGAGCCTCAAACTGTTATTACTTATTAAGTTAAGTATTAAAAAGGACTTTTGTACTATTGCTTGATTTGAAGGCCTGTTGATCACAATAAAATATGTTTATTGTGTTTGACTGTTCACTACTATTTATATTCATTACTATTATTTATAAAAAGACATAAAAGTAACTTAAAAGTTACTTTCCAGAGTAACTAATTACTTTTGATACACAGTAACTGGGTTAAAAGTGAGCAGAGGGAATTCATCTTCCTCTGGAAATTTACCCTCATTTCAAACCCTTATTCACAATCAGAATGTTTTACAACCACATGCACAAATCTCTATTAGCTGTGTCTAATTCTAAATATCATACTGAACAAACAAGACTGGAAAAGATTCTGCAACAGGTCAAGATAAAATATAAACCAAGTGCTGTACAGTTTGCTGTGATTGCCCACTAACCAGTTAGAATCATCTTTAAATAAGAATATATGTGATTTAATATATAAAGTACTTCGTATAACTCACACACACTCACCTGTGCACGCAGTGGGTCTCGGGCTCAAAGACTGCAGCTTTCTGTCTGAGCTTCCAGATGCGGACTGAGCTGTACAAGCCCCGCCCCCTCATTAACCCCGCCCCCCGCCTTTGGTTCCCCGTTGTGCTTCATTGTTTGTACAGACATAATATATATATTTATTAATAGATGAAATATACATATTGATATATGTACATACATATCAGCAATACGTAA